>JACXGM010004786.1:0-21090 GCA_016801145.1 Umbra pygmaea
CTGCTGAGTAGAATCAGGTGAACAGGATAACGAGAGGGGAGGAGTCATTGACAATTGATGATGGGCAATCAGGACTGAATCTGCACCACCTGTGGGGAATAGACACACCGAGCAGAACAAACACACAGAAAACACTAATACAGACCAGAGCACACAGCAACATACTCATGTTATCATACTTCTACTGGGGGACGTAACAAACACTGAAGAAATCACACTTTGCTACAATGTAAAGTAGTGAGTGTACATATTGGAGAACAGTGTAAATTTGCTGTCCCCTCAAAATAACTTAACACAGAGCCATTAAGGTCTAAACTGCCAGCAACAAAAGAGAACATAACCATAATACTTTCTAGGGCTGGGCGATATGGCCAAAAAATGATATCACGATATAAAATAGATATTTTTTCGATACGATATGTCTGACGATATATTGAAATATATATATATATATAGGACCTGCTGTGACTTGATTAAATCAAAGTGTATTGTCTGCTGTATAAAGAAATAAAAACAATACATACAAAAATTTGGATTGACCTTGTTATATTTCTGTTTTAGGTTAGCGCTGCCACTATCACAAATTTTCTAACAACTAATCTTTCAACAAATTTTTCGATTGGTCGACTAATCTAAACGACTAATTTTAAAAAAGTGTTTGTTTTTCGTTGTGTCCATTTTATTTTGAACTCAACTGAAGGGCAAAAACATTAAATGTCACCTGTGCCATAAATAATATACATTTTACAAAAAAAATTACAAAGTGGGATGTTTTTCACATTCCAAAAATATATTGCACAAAGTTGCAAAGCTCATTAAGTAAACTGTTCAAAAACATTATGTATTAATCTAAGCACAAGTATCTGCATTTCCATTAGGCTATACCATATTAGTCCGAGTCTGGACTAGCCTACGACGCTTCGCTTAGCTCCCCCCGCTTAGCTCTGCCTAACGGGCCCTGTCCACTAGGCACTTCAAATACGAATTTCGCATAGCGAAATTTCGCCTCCCATTCATTTTCAATTGGGTCACGTGACAGTGCGCGCGGGGCAGTGTGGGATACCTGGCGATGCGAGGCTACCGTTAGAAGCGCAGAAAGATAGGATAAATCCTACTTTATGCAAATTTGAGACAAATTTCGCTAGTCAGTGTTGGGCGACAGCCAATCAGAAACGTTGTTTCTGTTCCTCCTGTTTGCATCATCCATTTGAAAAGTTACCATACATTCGTTATCTACGACCAACACTGACGGAAAATTTATAATTGCGTCTGGATTTCCAAACGTACAATGTGTTTAATCCCTGTAAAAATGACACACATGTAAAGAACGTGTTATGTGAAAAACTGTCGGAGGCTGTTGGTAACTCAGTGGGTTAGACAGCTGCTAGACATCAAACGTTAGCTTTGTAATTACGTTGCTAGCTTGGGAACTTAGCTGTAGCCCTCGTCTGCCGTGAAGCAGCAATGTCAACACGACAAGAATCTTCCTGTCATTATTCATGTTTGCAATTCTGATCTTTGTGTAAATCGTTTCATATGCAATTATTCCCTTCGTATATGTAGACTATATCGGGAAGTCATATTGTTTTAGGACAGTACTACTACTCAGTAGGACGATATGAGAGCTAGTCAGCTCCTGCATTTTACAACATTTTTGGAACAGTTTAAACATACACGCCCACAAGCAGCCAGCGAAGATCGATCCAGGCGTTTGCACGCAAATTTCAAAATGGCAAGTGGACAGGGCCCGTAATTATGAATTGCGCTGAAAGCAGGCAGGCACAAAGCTATGCTGCTGCATTTACACTTGCGTGCACAACAGGGTTTAAAACATTACTGCCAAAGTCTAAGTAGCCTGTTTAATATCCAAAGACAGTGTACTTCTAATAAACAGTAAAGACTAGCTTGCCGTTGAATTAATAATCCTATACTTAACATTGCATTTTTCTTTACTGTGATCACATTTAAATGGGATAATGCTTCCCTGCAATATGAGGTGATTTGTTCCACACAGAATCACAGCCTAAAATGCACGGAGCCACGCGTGCATATTATTGAAAAACACTGTAGAATCACAACTCCATTTTCCTCAAAGCATGAGGAAAATGTAGAGTTGAAATGGCAAAATTCGAAATCGGTGTTCTCATTGCTGTTTTCATGTAGCCTAATATTTGTAAAAAAATATATTACAATCCTCAAGGAAATGCGCACATTTAAGTACAGGAACAAACGAAGGATGCAAGTTATTAGGCTAGTCGCTGCATACTGTATCTGTAGAAAACGGCATGAGAAACACCCCATAAAAAGCCTCTGAAAGCCACCTTCAGGAAGGAAAGACAAATGTCAATAGTTTACAATACTTCTACTGATTCTAATAAAACAATCAAATACCTTAACAGAATATTATATTAGGTCATCCCTGTTTGGTGAAAGTACTTAAAACAGACATTCTAATCGTACACAAAACTTTTGCAATGCTTAGTGCAAATGTGAACTGAACACAAACATGCAACTACTGAATTCGCTTTCACAAACGTGTTTCTTTCATTTTAGCTAATTAGGGAAGGAGATGTAAACTATTGACATTTTTAACAAATATTACAGATATGTTAGATGTTTCTTTGTTTCAGAACAAAACCAGCTGTTATCGCGATATGTCAATATGGGATATTCTTCTCGATATTATTTTCAAAAACTCGATAACGATAAATATTGAATTATCGCCCAGCCCTAATACTTTCACAAGCTAATTCTTTCAATTGCTCCCTCCCACAACTCATTAGAGATCACCAGACCCATCTCCTGCTCCCAAGCTGATTTGGTTCTATGCAAGTGTTCATCACAGGACATCAACCATGATTAGACACGTGAGAACAGGAATTTCTGTATGGGTAAAATAGTCAGCAAAATATCCCTTGGTTGTCAGTGTAACGAGATGGAGATGTAGGAAGAGTCGAGCACAACAGGGCGGGAAGAGATGAAGATGGGCACGACCCACCTTTTAACTGACACCATGGTGTGTCTGGGACATGTAACCAAAGTAAGGTTTTTTTGTATGTTGACGGCCCAATAGTAAAATAGAAGGTTGGGAAGGGAATGACCTCCACTGAATTAACATCTCTGAAGCAAGGACCT
This sequence comes from Umbra pygmaea, assembly GCA_016801145.1. Lineage (NCBI taxonomy): Eukaryota > Metazoa > Chordata > Actinopteri > Esociformes > Umbridae > Umbra > Umbra pygmaea. Next base: position 3,136 of record JACXGM010004786.1, read on the forward strand.
ACTGACCCTAGGCAGCTTTTCACCCCAGATGAAGGAAGTAACAGCTTGGCTGATTGCCTTGAAAAAGGTCTCTGGTAAGAATAACGGGATATAATGGAAAAGGTATATAAATTTAGGCAAACTATTCATTTTCACCGAATTAATCTTCCAGATCAATGACAGAGGTAGGCAACACCAACTCCGGAATGCAGCCTTCATCTGAATGAGAGGGGGAGCGAAATTCACAGAAAGTAGAGCTGGCATTGAATGAGTCACATTTACTCTGAGATACTGAAAGCCGATCTTCAGCTGGAATGACAGGTCAATTTGTTAAAGCCGTTGCGCTGCTGGGTTAATTGGGAAGTATTTACTTTTTGGAAGATTTAGCCAGAATAGGTAGGATAACAGGTAAAGAAGTAGCTGGGTTATAAACTTAAATTAACATATCATCTGTATATAATGACATCTTATATTAAATTCCCTCCCTAAAGACTCCCTGGAAGGTAAAGCCACGAAAGTGGTTCAATGACAATGGCAGAATAATGGAGACAGAGTGCAACCCTGCCTTGTCCCCCGTTCAAGGGTGACATATTCTGAGTAAATATCATTTGTGCAAACACTCGCCTGGGGAGAAGCATACAGGAGTCTGATCAATGCACAGAATTTATCCCCAAAAGCGAACTTTCTTAATGCAGAAAATAAATATATCCATCCAGTTCTATCAAATGCCTTTTCTACATCAAGTGAAACCACAAGTTCAGGAGAGCTAGAGGACCGCTTATAATAGATAATGTTAAAAATGGTCCGAATATTGAGGGTCCGAATATATGTCCTCCCTTAATGAACTCAGTCTGTTCTTCCAAAATGACTGCTGGAGGGACCCCCTCTAGACGCCTAGCTAGTAATCAGTATCTAGCCTGCTCAGTGCATCCACATGAGAGCTAACAAATTCATTGACTATTTATACACAAACAATAATTGCAGTTTAAAATGCCACAGGTGTGAGATTAAACTGTAGTAGCCATTTTAACCTGTGTGTCACCTTGTTTGTCTGAAACAAGGCCAAACATCAAGGGTATGTAAACTTTTGATATTGCATCTTTATCTTTCCACAGGAGCATTACTGAAGTACTTTCAGGATCTTAGATTAAACTACCAACTGTAATGTTTTTCTTTAAGATGAACTGAACTGGAATTTTAAGTAAAGGTGATATAACAGATGTACCAATGAGAAGAAAAAAATACAATTATTAAAATGGCTAAATTTGTTAAAAGGGATGAAATGGTACATTGAAAATGTTGTTTTTGTTACATGGGTGCCGCCATTTTGGATTTCAACAATCTGCTACTTCACTGGTATGGTAAGCTACTCCTTGGCTAGCACTAGCAACTCAGCCATAGCAGGTACAGTAATGAGTCTGAGGCTAACTGACATGACTGAGGAAACAGAAACCAACAGGTGGGGGGGTTATCAATCAATCAATCAAATTTATTTATAAAGCCCTTTTTACAACAGCAGTTGTCACAAAGTGCTTTGACAGACACCCGGCCCGTGTCCCCTAAAAGCAGGCAACACAAGTGATGAACGGTGGCTAGGAAAAACTCCCTAGTAGGAGAGACCTGGGAAGAAACCTAGAGAGAGGCCAGACTCAAGGGGATGGCCAGTCCTCTTCTGGCTGTACCGGGTGGGGGATCTGATGGTACACAGCCCATTGTAATAAGGTCACTTTGTTTATCAGTGTTCAATTATTGTCCAGCAATGAAGATATGATGGGTGGACTGTGACCATAGTCTTTAAGTAGCATCAATACAGTTCGGTGGTCTTGCGAAGGAAGACCGTGAAGCCGCCTGGACATGAAAGCTGGCGTCATCGGGTGGAAATGGGATCATCAACCGCAGTGACATGGGATCCAGCACAGCAGCGGGCCGGGTACAGGTAGGGGACAGGAAGGAGTCATCAGGCCACAAGGTCCTGTCACATGTTCCTAGGGTCCTCCTAGCATGCACATGACATCAGGAACATTGGGCATACCTTGGGTCTAGTACCTTGACACAGCTCTGACCCCAAAATGAATATATAATCTGCCTCTGTGGGCAGAAAAATCCTAGTCCTCCAGCACATAAATTATTGCAGCATAACATCTGGGGCTGAGACGGGGGGGGGACAAGAGATGTGGTCCTGCACAAGAAAAGCCTCGGGCAGGAGCAAGCAGGCATGCTTCTGACCCACCCACATTGCCAAGACCACACCTCCAAAGGGTCACCAGCAGACCGTTATACTGTATTGCCCCTGTCTGCAGTAATGAATGGTATAGGGCTATGGCAGCTGGGGTTAAATTACATTTCCACAGACTACCTTTGACAAGGAAACCAGCCCTCAAGTCATGGCTAGCTGCCTTAAAACTGGCTAGCCCTCTGACGACTCCTGAGTCTGTAGCGAGCATTTTTAGCGACAGACAATTTAGAGAGCTGTACTTTCAACGAAACAGGGTCACTGGTGAGGGTTAAGTCCAACAGACTGAAACATGAGGCCATTCCATCATTGTTTGACTTTTCAGGCTACAGTACAGGGCAGACAGATAGACCAACGAAAAGTAGTACCACGTCACTATCTGCCGCAGGGAAAGGGCGCTGAAACGCTCACGTCAGGCAGAGGACAGTTATGCTAGCAAGTCTACTAAGCAAAGGGCTGGATGTAACATTATTGTAACACACACAAAATATGTACATATTCACATACACGCACAAATAAAGCCTAACATGTAAGCTTTATAGGGTTCAACAAAACTGAGACTGACACTGGGCAATAATTGAAATTGAGTCACAAACCAAACTAGATACAGTACCAAACGATCCAACCTAGGGAAAGGGCTATCAGCTAAACACGTTGGAAGCACTCATGTCAAACTCCACAATCTAGCACTCCAACCATAGACTGTATATGCAAACCATGACTCTGACAATATCACAGATCGATAATAATGCGTTTACTAGCTGCCATCTAAACCACAGCAGGTCTGTAAACAGAATCCCAATGTCCCTTTCTACTTATACTGAAGCTATAGCTGATGTTCACTGTCTCAGGGCAGATTGTTGATGCAGAGGGAGTTCAACTCGCAGAAATAGCTACTAGTTACATAATATGAGATATCTGTGCAATATCCATCCATGCAATATCCATCAACACCAATAAAGAAAATATCTGCCAACTTTGAGCTAGCCTAAAGTAAACAGCAAAACTCACGAATCCTCCGTTCAGGTAACTTAACAAGCGACCCCATTGGATGAATTCATCCAAATCACATTTTCTATTAATCTGCCTTGATTTTCTAAAATGCACAGGACCTCAATCATATTTTTCCATTTTCTCTAAATGCACACAATATATAAGCAGTCTCTATTTCCTAAAATGCATAATGTGCTTGGATACAATGAGAGTGCATGACAGTAGGCTACATTTCCCTCTTATAACACCATGAACCACTATTGGTCAATTAATGATTTACTTTGTACATTACAATGCACATAATGCAAATACAATCCAATGCATATTTTAGACAACTTTGTATTCCATACAATATCTTGAGACAAAATTAATACATAATACTTTTAAACTGACTCATTTTCATGTTTAATATGCTGCAGCAGTTGCCTATACTGTAGACCTTCTCAGGTCCCTACCATACCAGTGACGTCATCGAAATTGGCAGCATTCTATACTATCAAACGCTGTTGCTTAAAAAAGCAATGTATAGATTTTTTCAAATATATTTATTTGTGTAATTGTTTTTAATCTTAATAAATAACAAGTTATCAACATTTATTCTTTCAGTTCAGTTCATCTTTAATGTTTTTTACAGTAATGTATTGTTTTTACATTATTTAAAGGGAATATCATGAAAATGAACATTAGTCAAAAGGGTTATGTGGGGAAAAAAATATATGTTCTGCCTAGCGCCCCTTCAGACTAGAACCTCCTCTGAACGTTCTCTACATTTCTCCCTTGGCTCCATTCAGATTCCAGCTGTCGGTGAAGTCAAAAACTTTATGTTAACTGAAAAATATAAAGATACATTTTTATCTTAATTAGACTTTGCTGGCTACTATATGCTGTGTGATAATCATATTAAACAATAAGGGAAAATATGTTTTGCTGTAAACTCTTAAAGTTGAAATATTGTTCTTCGGTTACCCACATAGGAGAAATTGTATGGTTCTATATTTGGTTCTATATTAGCCTTGTGTGGAAAGACCATAGGTAACAACACAAGGTCTGGTAAGAATGCTATGGTTTTTTGCACATCCGGAAGTAGAGAAAAGAAAAACTTTGGGTGAGTGTTCTTCCTCTTCAGACAAACAACTTTTACAACCAATCACGTTTTTGGTGGGGGGGGGGGGCAGGCATTGCGCTCATGCTTTTTACAAAGCAGTAGCAGAAAGGCAGTGATGTCCCTTCCATTTCCTTGATATATTTCTGGTTCTTCCCTTGTGCCCAACATTTCATGCAAAGTTGTCCAGATGTCTATACTGTAGCCATTCAGAGATTATCCTATGGAAAGAGCTGACACACTTCATTAATACAGTGACAGGTGTGTGTTTCTGCGTGATAGCAGAGGGCCATTCATCTCATAATCAACTTACAGCACTTCGACAGTGACAACCAGAGTAAATGCTGGTGGTGGTTTGCGGTAATTAGTAACAAAAATGCATTTGGTATAAAGATAGTGGCCCTCATTTATGAAACGTGCGTATGACCTAAAACAGCCGTACGACGGGCGTACGGCGATTCCAATGCAAAGCAAGGGATTTATCAATTTGAACATGATCGTAGGCTGCGATAAAATCTCACGTCTGGTCTGACTTCGTGTACGCAAATTCTATAGTGTGACTAGCGCTGTTCATCGTATAACCACCCGGTTCAGTGAATTCTCGTTAATAGTTTTCAATGACTGTAGCAGTAACCTCAGTCAACACCGCATTTTCCTTTAACAATCGATGATAATTTTCCATTGCAATTAATGCCAAGCGGTTGGCCTGCACCTGAGACCTGAGCGTCTCTTTTTATCTCAGAGAAATTCCTTTTCTTTGCCAGATTTCGCTTATACATGTCGTAAATTCTAAGGGTGAGGCCTCTTATCCGTGCATAAATGTGGGTGTGATATTTAAATTACGATGGATTTCAACCGTCTGATTTATCAACACTCGTCCATTCGTACGCTGGAATTGGAGTGATACGAAAGTTTTGTAAATCACACGTGAGTCTCGTCGTAAGATGATTTCTGCGCTCAGATCTACACGGTTTCTACGCACGTTTGATGAATGAGGGCCAGTGTCACTGCCTGCCTTGTCAGTGGGAGGAGACTGAGAAAAGGGGAAGACAAAAGATTAAATGAGGAGATAAAGACCATGTCCAGCACCCTTGAGCTCAAAATTGGCTGATGCCACGGTTATGGGGCTCTCTCCCTTCAGAGCACCAAGTAAACAGTATGGACTACTTAGACCAGGCTCAGTCCTTCTCCATTATTAACTTTTACCTTGTGGCTATTAACCATGTGGGTGTTGATAGAGCAACAGGACAAATTTGGTTCCTCCCTTTCAAAACAGTGTTGTTTCTTTAACCACACCACTAGGGTTTTAACAGCGTACCTGCCACAATCTAAGTGTCCTGAAAAATATTTTGAGCTGTGGCAAACTGGGTTCATCACTCTGGACACACTTCTCCCAGGTACACAAGGTGCTGTCGATTCAGTCGGAGTGGACAGGTACAAGAAGTCTACATATTTCGGGTTGCCCTGGGAAAGTTTGGCAAGCCAAGGCACACCCATGGGTAGGCTGCCTTGGGCTGCCACTTTCAATATCTTGGCTCTTGTGGTGGAAATTAAAATTACCAATATAGAACACCTTAAGTTAGTTTAGGTAAGACCATGAGACTTAAATTCTCTGTTCCACAATATTTATTGACATCTTTGCAAACACAAAATGATTACCAGTCGAATGTCCAGTAAGATCTGAGGAACATGCAGACCCTTAGGTCTTTATAGTTAGAAGAAGGTAGGGGTATGGTTCAATCTTAAATTCTGATTAGTTACATCTGTGTTGTTTCACCCACCCTTTCTGTCATCAACCCCCTGACCTGTCTGTTCTCTTCCTGATATATCATTTACAATCTCTAATCAGCACCTCTGTTCTGCCGCCTTTTTAATGGTTTTGCGACCCTCACTAGTGTTACACAGAGCCAAAAGTATGCATTCCTTTTGTTCTTCTTGTCAATCAGTAACTTACTCTTTGTTTAGACATGCTTCTACCCAAATGACCATTCTTAAAGCGTAACTCTTGCCAAAATGTTCTCAATGCTCAAGTTCATCTGTACATCCCCTGCTGATATTTTGTGGAAATTTTCATGTTGTGTTGAGCCTTCTTAGTGTTTTAAAAATAGCAATTTTGATGCTATCATAGTAGTGCCACTATCACTCCCATTCAAAAGGCGATTTGACCGAAACCAAAAATACGGAAAATCTTAAAAGTGTAGTCCTAATTATGCTTTTAAACAAAAGTTTGCATCAGGTACATTAACAAAAAGACCCTAGGTTGCATTTTGGAGAGATTTACGCTTTAAAAATACATTGATTAACATATAACACAGAAATAAAAATGTAATCAACACTCTCCAGTGCTACTGTCACCTAGGACAGTGGTTCCCAAACCTCTCCTCTGGGACCCCCAGACAGGCCATGTTTTTATTTTCACCCTGAAATTACACAACTGGTTCAATTAGTCAACTACACATTATACCTTTGACTAATTGAATCAGGTGTGCCATTTCAGGGTTAAAACAAAATCATGGCCTGTCTGGGGGTCCCCGAGGAGAGGTTTGGGAACCACTGACCTAGGATACACCAACAAATGTGAACTTGGCATTAAGATATATCTTTGGTTCCCTGATGGAGGGAATGAAATGCAACACCTAAAGGGCCACATTGCCATTAGAGTTGTTACAAAACAACAGACCCAAATCAGTGTACAGGTTGTGTGTGTGTAGGGTCTTGCAGCATGTTCCCTGAGAAAACCAAGCATATACATATAACCCCTGAAACTGAAACAGGATTATAAGAACCTGTGTCTACAAAAAAAAGAGTCAACCAAAAATCTGTGGACGTTTTCCTTCGATTGAGCGTAATATTTCATGTTTCAGTTACAAGGTCACTGCAAATCCATCAAGAGTCACTTGTGTTTAACTTTTGTACTTTCTGGAAGCAAAGGTGAATTTAAAAAAAGAACAGTATACACATTGGATTTTACCTCTGCTACAATCCAGCCTTCTGAGACTGACTGACACAACCAAGCCCTGTAATAGTAAGCACTGACTGAAACAAAACGTTTACTATTCAAGGCCCTAAAGCTGGATACTTGCAGAAACATCCTTGTTTTATGATCTGCTCCAATTTTGGTGAGATTCCTGCTCAAGACATTTTGCAATCTATAGAGGGAACCATTGGCCCACTGACATTTTCTATACTGTCACCCCAGGGCACAGAAAAACACTGTATCACTTACACTGCAGAAACAGGTTAACGTGCAGCAGTGCAGAAAGACACGTTCTTTACTGGAGATTGGTGTGGCGGTCTAAGCTCCCGACTCCAGGCAGCATGTGACCCCTGGTGAAAACACTTTCTCACAATGATAGTCAGGCACAACAAAGATATTCTAAAGCACCCTATTCACTGTTGTGTATTTGGGCAAGCAAGATATTGGGATTCAAACTAAATGGTGAGGGTATAGAATTGGCTAATAAGGGAGTGTAAAATCCAGAATGACCTGATACACGTAGTCTAGGGATGTAATGACAGATGTCATGAAGGAGGAAAAATACCTTGTGTAACCATCATGGATGATGAGACCACAGACAGTAGCTTAGATTTCAGACATGTTGCGATATACAATGGATAGTGGTGTGAAGGGTTCAGGTTTCTGGAAGAGTGTGGATGCATTTCCCTAGTTGTGGCACATTGTTATGACGAGGCCACAGTCATTGCTAATGTTGTAAACGCTGTACAAGCAAAGGTGAAAGAAACAATCCTTCAAGCTCATTACAATGACACACTGAACTGGGGATACATTATGAACCTGACAAGCTTTGAGTTCAGCTTCCTGCTATCCACATTAAAAAGGTACAATATGTCGTTTTCCAAAACAATAACAAAAGACGTACTTTGCATTAAAAAAGCAAACATCACTATACCTATATTATATATATTTCTTAGTTGTGTACTTACATTATCCTAAATGTTTCCACCAACCTTCAAATCCAGAGAAATTTGTACTATAATTCGAAGACACGGGACGTTTCATTTTGTCTTCCGTCAATGGCGTCATATAACCTTTGACTGCTCTAGTTGTTCTAAATTCCAGGGAACCGCCAAACATACCGTGAATAAAGTTATAATATTTTTAACAATACAATACTTTGTCAGTGAACATTTTTTCTGCCGGAGACGTTTACCCGCCAGTGTGATGGATAGCCTTTTGAGATCTACTCGCCAACCTGAAAATCGAATCGCATTTGGCGATTGTAAAATGTATATTTTTGTTATATATATATATATATATATTCTTTTTTAACATTGTTTTGAATATATTGTTGAATTCTTTGAAGATTATGATATTTTAATGTTTGTAAAAAATAAACTAATCTCTGACAGTGTGCCACCATTATAAGTTTACACTATCTGTTGCAAATCAGCTGTTCTAAGAGGTAGTTCACAAAATAAACTACTGGCACAGACTACTTGCAAGGTGAGAGAATTGTTGTCCAATTTTCATGTGTGGATGGATTAAGGAATAGTCACTCAAAATATATAATTATTTAGTTGTCTTTTCCTATAGCCTGTGGGCCAGTATTAATTGTAAAAACTGCACCTCTTCTGTGGCATATATTAATTTCGTAATTAACCTTTCTCTGTGAAGTCAAGCAGGAAAAGTTAAGTGATAATGTGCAAATACGGCTGGCCCATTTTGGGGTGAACTAATATGGAAGACTAGTCTTACATGTCACTGTTTATAACACAGATCATTCATTCTTTGCTGGGACACTTAAAAAATATTGGGGGAATAAATTAAGCTTATACCCACTTCTCCAGGCACCACTACATCACTGAGAAAGTGGGATTAATCAAACGATCCTATGACCGTTTTATGCACACCGGTAAGAAATCCCCATTGATAAATATCACTTGTTCTTAGTGTCAGTGCTCGTGCACAGCCTCTACAATTTGCATATCAACACAACCCTGATAACCCAAATAGTCAGATTCACCTCTTAAACCTGCGGGAAACAAACTTCAATAAGGTTCATCCACATTTCCGAGCTTTACAGAAGTTTCCATGAATTATAACATGAGGGAATTACTTATTTGTCACACTCCGTGGTTACTCGCTTGACCGGTAAAAAGTAGCTAAATCTTTAAATAAGAAGAATAGTATATAATGCAATGAGAAATATGCTGTTCTTCAAACAAATATTTTCAACAAACATAAATAGGCATTTAATCCGTAATAATGCCACAATTCAGTCTAAATAAATGTCATGATATTTGTCCTGCTAAATAAATTGGAGCCTATTTCGACCTCATGCAATCATATTTAGAAGCATATTTTCCATTTATGACCGGTAAACTTAGTGGATTGCTGTTTGATTTAAAAAAGTATGCACGCTTTTCTCTGCCAAAAAGGAGGAAATGCCAGATTGTGCTTCTTCATGATCTCAGTCTGGTCTGAGAGTTGGCTTGCAAATTGTCAAAATAATAATGCAGACTTATTTTTCCAATATCACAATTTGATCTTTAAAAACAGTCTTAATTAGTGGAGGATGTCAGAGCCATGATATATACCTCGTTTGTTGTTGTAAAATAAGACAGTCAAATATGTTTTTATGTTTTCTCCCCTAGATGCAGCACAAAGGGTAACCGATAAAAATATAGCTTTAATCACCTAGAGTATATATTTGTAAGCATTGTGTAAAACCTTATTTTAGGGCGTTTTCACACTGACAGCCTTTAGTTCGGTTGAATCGAACTAGAGTTCGTTTGTGCCCTTGTTTCGGTTTGTTTGTGTCGGTCAGAATGCAACAATCAAGGTGCGCATCAAATTGATCGGTCCGAGACTTCCAAAAATAGGTGATCTGGGTCCGCACCATCTAGCGAACTCTGGTGCGGTCCTGCTGGTGAGAAAGCAAACCTGAAATAAACAGGTCCAACGGTCTAGTCGTAATGAATTATGGGAGTTAAGATCACTAGGCATAGGAAATAGGTCGAAATAGCCGGAAGAAACGTCTGCTCGCGCATTTTGGTCCGGATAGTAACAATGCGTGTTTGAAAACGAACCGGACCAAAGTTTGTTTGCAACATTGTAACAATTTATTGCCTGGTACGGACCAAATAATCGAACTCTAGGTGTGAAAAGCCCTTATTTATCATGCATGTCGACGAGAAAGCGGGATAGACAAATAGTGAAACACAGGATTTCCTTTTGACGTATAGCATGACACTCCCTGGAAAAGTCCTAAAGAGGTCGCTTACCGGATGTGTATTGTTGCCGCCCATTGACTCCCATCCACTGATGAACAGCAGCTGAAATAATTATTGAACACGTCACGATTTTTCGCAGTAAATTTATTTCCAAAGGTGCTATTGACATTAACTTTTCACCAGATGTTGGTAACAACCCAAGTAACCCAAACATACAAAGAAACCAAAACATATAAGGTCAAAAATTAGGTTGTGTAATAATGTGAAATGAAACAGGGAACAAGTATTGAACACATGAAGAAAGGTAGGTGCAGAAAGGCATGGAAAAAACTTCAGTAATTAAAAAGCAATCCAGCCCCCTATGCAGGCTCACCACACAAGACTCCATTGCTGAAAAAGTTTAAAGTTTTCTGCACAACATTTGGAAAAGCCAGTGAAATACTGGAAGAATATAGTGTGGTCAGATGAGAGCAAAATTGAACTGTTTGGATGCCTTAATACAAACCATGTTTGGAGGAGTAATTGCACTGCACAGTAATTGCACAGTAATTGCACTGCACATCACCTTAAAAACACTATACCAACAGTGAAGTTTGGAGGTGGGAACATCATGGTGTGGGCCTGCTTTTCAGCAAATGGAACTGGCAAACCTCACATAATTGAAGGAAGGATGATTGGGGAAATACAGAGACATTCTTGACAAAAATCTCCTCCCATCTACCAGGATGAAGATGAAACGAGGGTGGATATTTCAGCAAGACAATGATCCCAAAAACACAGCCAAGGAAACTCTCAATTGGTTTCAAAGAATGAAAATAAAACTGCTAGAATGGCCCAGCCAATCACCTGACTTAAATCCCATTGAAAATCTATGGAAAGAACTGAAGATCAAGATTCATAGAAGAGTCCCATGGAACCTTCAAGATTTGAAGACCGTTTGTGTGGAAGAATGGGCCAAAATCACACCAGAGCAATGCATGCGACTAGTTTCTCCATACAGGAGGCGTTTTGAAGCTGTCATTACCAACAAAGGCTTTTGTACAAAGTATTAAATGAATGAATCAATACTTTTTCCCTGTGTCATTTCACATTATTACACATCATTTTTGAACGTATGTGTTTTGGTTTGTTTGTATGTATGGATTGTTGATGGTTGTTACCATCTGGTGAAAATTGAATGTCAATAGCAGCTTTGGAAATATATTTGCTGAGAAAAATGGTGATGTGTTCAATACTTATTTCACCCGCTGTATACTGTTAGAGACGAGAGATGTACTGTAGTTTAAGCGATCTTTCTTACTGACACAGGAAAAGTTCTAATGATATTTTTAAGGGAGTGAATAATGCATTAGAATTTCGCCAGTATCAGAATCTGACTGTACTGTATGTAGTTATCAACTGTATGTAGTTGATCTGGCCATCAAGTTTATGTGGTCTTGCACCCCCCAGTGACGAGTATAGTCTATTTGTTGGCAACTAAATGCACTGATTGTTGACGAGGTACAAACAGCACCACTTTATCATGTGACATCTGTAGTCATATACTGTAGCTCTCCAACAATCATGACTGACAAGCAGCTAGCTGACTCATTCATTACATTACAGTTTACTAATTCATTATATTACAGACGGGATAACAATGACAAATAGGAAACACAGCGAACATGTACTGGAGGTGGAAATAAATTAGAAGCTTATTTAGAAGAACAGTGGCTAGCTTTAAATAATAAATAACACTTATTTTCTCACGATGCAGATTCAGTAGCCTAATTCCAAAAGTTGCTATCAATCTACAAAATAAACTTTCAAAATATTATAAAAACATTTTAATGAAATGGTAAATTGCTATTTATAAGGTAACTATATATACACATTATTTAAACTTACAATGTCGTTTTTGGCCGCTAGGTGTCTCTCAATCAAAAAAATTACAAAATACGTACTTGGATGTCATTGGGAAGTAGTGTGGGATCATGGGGTTTGTTGTCGTCGTCAATGTCAACCAGCCAATCTAGCAACTCCTGCAGAAGAAATGTTCACTGAAAAGGTAATGTATTGTTAACTATATTATAGCTTTATTCACATTATGTTTGGCGGTTCCCTGGAAGGGGAGTCAAAGGTTATATGATGTGGGACAACACGAAACGTCCCATGTCTTCGAATGACATGGCAAATTTCTCTGGTTTGAAAATTGGTGGAAACATTTGGGATAATGTAAGTACACAACTTATATATATATTTTATGCAAAGCATGTCTTTTGTTATTGTTTTGATTTAGAGAGACTCCTAGCGGCCAAAACTACATATTGTACGTTTAAGTAACAATAAGTAGTAAAATAGGGCAGTGGTTCTCCAACCACTCCTCGGGGACCTCCAGCCTTCTCACAGGTTTGTTGTAACTCTGAACTAGCTCATCTGATTCAAGCAGGTAAGTGCTTGATGATTAGTCAACCAGTTGATTCTGGTGTGCTAGTTCTGTAATACATCTAATATTTGTTATGGAGAGGTTTGAGAACCACTGAAATAGGGCTTTAAACATCACTACACTGTATTTCCACAGACATGATTTGTTCTCAATACTAAATTGGTTGAATAAACATACTCAATTGTCCTCAGTCAATTGTCCTCAGTCCTGGCTTTGGTTCTCTTTTCCAATTTATTTTAGGAACATTGAAGTAAGTCCTTTGGCTCAAACAGATATCAGAATCTAAAAGCAAATAGAAAATTTCATTTTCTACAAAGTCTTGGTTAGCATCTATTTTGTTAGGCAGCAATATTTTCGAGAAGACGGCCTTATACAAACTGGTGTGTGGACAAGACTTGGAAAAAGCAGGAAGCCCACCATTGTACATTCTCTACATAGAGAAAAGTTGTGCCAGCTTGTTTGTTAAGCAACAGAATGCCTGATAGAAAAGCGTGATCAATATAACAGGAGAGATTATATTTATGATAGAAAACATGCCCTTAGTAATCTTTCTATGTCGACAGTCCTTCCAATACACTGGACAACATATATTTTGCCCACAATACTTGAAATCTCACACTCTCTCTAGCTAATCATGGGTGAAGCATAACACATTGTCATACAAATGTCTGGGAGAAGCTCCTAGCACCTCCAGATCACTGTATCATGGTGTTTCCTTTTAAATTTTGCATGTGGTATTAAAGCCAAGCAACTGGAATAAAAGACAAGTGTACTAACCACTGTACTAGCATAGACAACAATGTCAAAGGTAACATATAAAGCTAATCATGCTTTAATAGGTCAGGGAATGCATTACTCTTTAAAGAAAAATTGATTTTGCTTCCAAGAAACTTCTGTGTACCTGAGGTTCTACCTAGTCATGGTTTCACCTGGAACCCTCAGATCCAAAGAACCTTGATAGTACCCATTTTTTTAAGAGAAAGGAGAATTCCTTGTTCTCGTTAACTTTGTCTAATCAACCGTATTCGTCCTAATTTCTTGTGTATCACAGCATTACTTTTGAAAATTAGATTTTAAGTTGTATTTTAAAGTTTTGTATGCACTCTAGGAAGAGTATTTCAAGTTAGGTCTAAATCAGATGATATTTAATCAAATCCTGCCTCTAACTCCGGAGGCTTTGTAATTAACACTGCTACAACTTAGCCATTGGCCTAACTCATCTTTCTCCCTGACACTACCTGCTCCCTCTCTTTTTCACTCACTTTCCAATGCTGGAAGGACCTGTATTTTTGCAATTTTCTTCTTGTTTAGGCCCAACAAATATGCCTTGTTAAAGACTTCTTAAGTGATTTCTCCTCTTAGCTGGGTCCTGACCTTAGAGCATATCCCTGTTTAATGCCACCCAAGCAGCTTTTCTCCTCCAGCTTACAGGCTGGGGTGAGCTGAAGCATCATGAAGAAGGTAGAGGCTGTGTTCCAAACGACACTGATACCTATATAGTGCACTACTTTTAACCAAACCTCAGTGGGTAGTATCAATAGTGCACTGTGTAGGGAACAATTGTATTTACAACACAAACTATCAGTCTTTTTCAGGGTTAAAGACACATGATTTCTTCAGTTACAGTAGACTTGCATAGCCATTTCTGCTGTAAACACGCTGGCAGCCTCAAGTGATTCCTCAGCCAAGCGTGAATGCAATCACAATAGATTAAAAAGGTTACACAGCCTATATGCAGCCTTTCTCCTGCTCTTCCAGTCCCATATTCCATGAATAGCAAATACATTTCCAGGTCATTCAAACTGGTGACATTTATTCATTTTAAATTTTCTGCACTAATTAGTGTAAGTTTGAAGCAAGAAGTATTGTATTGAAGGACTCCTTGTAGTGACATCTATTTTTGATGGATTGGTGAATTGACATTTGCTACTCCCCAGAAACCAATTTTCAAACTCGGAGATACTTTATTTTAAAGCATTTTGCTTTCTGTACCCATAAATACATGGCCAGTAACAAGTAACTTGGTACAGGCAAGTGAGGCAAAAATAATTAGAGTTGATGAAATTACAGCATGTTGAATATTAGGAATGTACACTGTATGCACAGTAATTAGGCAAGTTGTATTATTGAGGATTCATTTTATCATTGAACTACTACAGTACTCTCTGTCAATCCAAAATGTAAATACACATCAAACCTGAATAGTTAAGAAAGTTAAACTGAGGTATTGGCTTTCTTTTGGAGAATTTTTGTGTGCACAATTTTTGGGCAATTATTAGTGTGCAGAATAATTATGCAACTACATGAAAAATGAAAAGTTTCCCATCTCACTTGTTGTTTTTTGTCTGTTACAGTGAGAATAAAAAAACTACTAAATTTACAAATTAACATTTCTGATATTTCAAAACAAATCAGTGAACAAAATAGCCACCCTATTCACTAAAAGTAATACGTTTTCCATTCACGGACTCTGTCAGTTTATTGATCTGTTGACAATCAACTTTTTGTGCAGCAGCAGCAACCACAGCCTCCCAGACACTGTTCAGAGAGGTGTACTGTTTTCCTTCATTGTAAATCAACCATTTAAGAATGGACCACAAGTTCTCAATAGGGTTTAGGTCAGGTGAGGAAGGGGGCCATGTTATTATTCTTTCATTTTTAGACCTTTACTGACTAGCCACATGGTGGAGTACTTTGATACATGCGATGAATCATTGACCTATATAAAAATCATGAACTTCTTGAAAGATGCAGACTTTTTCCTGTACCACTTCTTGAAGAAAGTTTTAACTTGTGTCTTGTTCAGTGGTGGTCGGGTTTCAACCTGCCTAACCTTGGCCATGTCTCTGAGCACTGAACACCTTGTACTTCAGGTAGGTTGCCATTCTGGAATATGTCAGCACTGGAGGATAATGGGTTCCTGGTAGCTTCACATTTGAGTTTTCAAATCTTTGGCAGTTAATTTGCATCTTTTTCTTCTATTTTACTTTTCTGAGTCAGGTAAATCTCTTTTTTGGCCCATTTCGCCTGTGGAACAGAAGCTGCCTAATAATTATGCACACTTTGATATAGGGAGTTGATTTCCTTAGGCCACAACCTCCCTCATTACACAAATACACATCACCTGATGTGCTTACATCCAACAAGCATTCCAGTTTATACAATTTGGAGTTGGAACATATGCACACATATGCACACCTAATAATTGTGCACACAGTGTATATGCGAGTCCTGCTTATTTAATCGATTGCATCATTGGGTCACTTAGCCACTGCAAGCATACTACAATTTTTTTTTTTTACAGTGTAACAGTTGTATTCCTTATGGAAAAAGGTGCAGTCAGAAATACTGTAGAATCGCATTCCAACTATCTGTAGAATCTGTGGGTGTTCAGTGTCTGGCAATTGTATTGAAATCTCAAGAGAAATACCATCAATGTACCTTTTAATGCATTTTTCATCAAACACTTTTTGAACTTTCTGTACACTACAGTATACTTCTAATTACAGCATATTATTGAAAACTTATTCATCCTGTTTTATTATTCTAACATCATTACTTACATACATGAAAGGACATTGAAAGCTCTTCTGTCTGTAGTGCTGTAAAGTAAATGTACAGTATAATTATAGGAAGAAATTGAAACCTCTTTCGTTTAAATGTACAATATGTCGTTTTTGGCCACTAGGGGGCTCCTAATCAAAACAATAGCAAAAGATGTACTTGGATGAAGTCGGGAAGTAGCGTAGGATCATAGGTTTGTTATCGTCGTCAATGACAACCTTCCAATGGGGCATCTCCGGAAATAAAGATGTTCACTGACAAAGTAATGTATTGTTAAAAATATAATAACTTTATTCACGCTATGTTTGGTGGTTCCCTGGAACTTAGAGCAACTAGCACGGTCAAAGGTTATATGATTGTACCATTCCCCAAAACCACTACAAAGCTGAGTAGTAAGTGCAATGGATTAGTGAACCGGTGCAAGTTGACTAGTGTACTCACTCTCTCCTCACTGACTCCCTGGTAACCAGAGGGTACAATCTACATACTCATAGAGGTACAAGTCATTCAAAAGAGTAGGGCCTACATAATCTACATACTTACGAAAAATTACAACTCATTTAGTAGAGTAGTGCCTACACAATATACATACTCATGCAAAATTACAACTCATTCAGTGAAGTATGGTCTACACAAATACAAGTGATTCAGTGAAGTAGGGCTACACAAGCTACATACAGGTGTCGTCCAAAAAAGTTGTGCCCTTCATACCGCGTCACCAATCAGTGCATTTAGTTGTCAAATTTAGTAATTTGATTAATGGTCTATACCCATCGCCGTGTGGTGCTAAACAACTTAAAAAAAAACAATGCTCCAAATGAGTTTGACTATACCATTGATGCAGGAGTTTGCAGTTCTAATCATGACTTGTTTGTTTTAAAACTGTTTTATAATAGTTCAACAAAATACGCGTGTAATAAGGTTATTGCATTACCCTAATTTCATGTGCCCTCTGTTAACATCAAGGTTCCTCCTATGCTTACAGTATTTACTGTATTTTCCGTTATCTTTTTTACTCTATAAACTCATCTAAACTGCCTACTGTATATCTAAAATACTTTTTCATGCAAGAGAAATCAAGTCTTTTCTTTGCCTCAATCATAAAATAAAATACAGCAATATACATGAGACAGATTTAATCACGAGAGTCAGCATACTGTATGAACTCACGGAAATCCTCAGTCATTAGTTTTGTTCTGTAGCGTTGTTCTAGACCAGCTATTCCCGAAGTGGGATACAAAATAACTTGTGGTTCAACATGCATTTCAATAGTCAAACATGCCTATGTTATTAAAGTGATGTTTTCATGTCTGAATTGCCCAGTCTCGCTGTCGAAAATAATCACCAACTAATGTCTAGATGAATAACAACATAATGAAAAATATCAAATAGTTTGCATCCAACCAGATAGACTATAATTATTTGTTTTACTTAGTATCTGAGAAGTGCTTGAAAATGTACAGT
>JACXGM010004786.1:21190-36993 GCA_016801145.1 Umbra pygmaea
CCTGTAAAAACGCAAACCCAGCGCGCTACAGCCATGGAAGCAGCAAACGAACGAGATTATAGAGATTCTACACAACCTAAAAAAACTCTGCATATTTCTAAACGGTTCCATGACCATAGACGTAGTAAAACACGGTTCGCTTGTCATGATTGCGCTGATCTTGTTCGTCACGTTAGTTTCGATTCTGGGGAGGAGGTGGGGGAGGGATACAACTTAGGTATTTTGAATTTGAACTGTAGTACCCATTTTTTAACGCTGGCTGTCCGTTTTACATATAGCACCTTTAAGATACAGTATGGGAGATAGTGCCTCTCCCACTCCACTGCTGTTGCGTGTGTCTGCTTGTCACTCAAACAACAAACATACGGGTCGCGCACGCACCTTTTTTACAGTCTCACAGCTGGCAGGTAGAAATTCCACCACAATGCACTGCAAAAATACACCTCCAAAAGCAAGAAAACAAAACAAGCACCTAAATTAATATGCTTAAAGTAAACAACAATATCTGCCAGTGCACTGAGATAATTTGACTTCTTATGTCTGAAAAGAAGACAAAGGTAAAAATTCTAACATAATAAGTAAATAAATCTTAAAATTACTTTTAAAAAAAATTCAGTTTCAAGTAAATTTTTTTCTGGTCAGCAGCATTGCTGTAGCGAGCAGATGCAAATAAACAATTTCATAATACAATAGTACATCCACTCTAAAATGCATACTGCACATAATAAAGATTCTAATAAAACAAGAAAAATCTTATTTTATATTAAATGATTACAATCATTGTATCCATTACTGTTTATGTAATCATGGTATAAGTGCATAAAGGTTTTTCTATTTAGTCATTTGATTATACGCAATCAGATATGCAAAGTAATAATGTATACTAAAACAGTCTCTGTGGGGCAGTGGACTCCAGTCTCCAGGTCCTCAGATGAGGAACATGCATCTTACGCCATTGAAGCAGTGAAGATCAACGTTGCTTTTAGGTATGCAACACAGACTGTGAAGGTTCACGATAACAAAAAGGAATAATAAAAAAGGCAGTTTAGATGGGACAATTATTTTGCAATTATGTAGTTATTATCTTACAGTGCTATATTTAACTTCACAATTGAGTTGTTTTAATGATAATGAAAATGCCTGTTGTCTGCAGTACAGTAGTCGATTAACTAGGTGAAATGCTTAGGATGATTTTCGCTCCCCGGAGCCACCTGGTGGCCATTATTTGTATTAATTTCTTTAAAAAACTGAAACCGAAATTTTATTCACTTGCTTCGGCACGGCTCGGTACACCTAAATGCAGCCCCTCCCCCTGATGAGCACTTTATCACTTCACCATCTGTAACTAGCTGTAGCCCAAACTGTAACCTGTTGCAAACGACTTACCTGAAAACTGTGGTGTAGATCCTTCCTTATTTTAACAATCCATTCCCGATTAACTTATGTATCGACAGGGAATTGATGAAAGAGAGACCACAATCGTCTTTTTTTTGCTAAGATGTGCCATATACTAAAAGGCTTTATTTGCCTAATGGTAATAATGAAAATATTAGGTTGGGAGAAGGGGCTGGACAAGACCAAAGCAAAGGAAGAAATATACAAAACCCCCACCCCTAACCTATCCTAACACAAACACATAACTACCTGGCACACGGATGAGGCGCCCTTACCAAAATGACAAGGGGTGGTCCAATCTAACCTAGTGTGTATAGAAACAGGAGTTACCCTACGGGTGATGTATGCCCAAGGGCGGCTCTTTCCAACACACTCCCATATGCGTCCGCTTCCCCCTGGGAAGACAAAAAGGTAAAAAAGTTAATTATTTTACACTGACAATGATAGTAATATATTTACACACAGTTAGGACTACCAATCACAGCACACACTAATTAGGCCTAACACTCTCAAACACATTAACTACAGGCTCTCACACAAACATAACTACTGGAACACAAAGTAATCTTAATACAGAAACACAGGGCTTACAAACTCAACAAAGAGGCCTCAACCACAACTATACAATATAGACCAGAGCAACAGCCCTTCCTCACAACCAGAGAGTTGTGAACACAGTTGTGAATGCAGTTGTGAACACAGATGGCACAATTTATACTGAGGAAGGGCATGAAGGGATTTATGTGATGACTAAGATCAGGTGCACCGGAGTATGGAAGGGAGGAGTCATTGATAAATGATAATTAGGACCGACTTACGCCACCTGTGGTAAACAGATTCACAGAACAAAGACAAGCACACAGAAAACAGGAACACCGAACAGGTAATATAAATATACATACACTAGGGGACCTAACACTATCTAATTATTGTTGTGTGCGGTTAAGTAGTCTGCTGTGCTGCACATTCTGATATGCTTGATAATCGATGGCTAATTTTTATATAGGCTTATTGGCTGTGGCAAGTTTTAGCAACTTAGCAACTTTGTCGACTTTGCAGCTAGATTTAGTGACTTTTCAGACCCCTTTTATTAAAAAAATCGACTAGCGACAAATCTAGCAACTTTTTGGACAAACCTTAGCTACTTTCCATTAAAGAAAGTCACCGGTATTGCCCCGGGAGCACGTTGTCTTGCTTTACTGCCCAGACTCTGAGACACACCTTTCTGTGTCTGCTCTGTTCAGTGAGATTGACAGAGAAAGGTGAGCTGGGTGAGCAGGCAAGAAGGCAGAGCTAAGGGTGGGCGATACTGCAAAATTTAGGTTTGATCCGATACCAATTAATACATGGGCAGTATTGCTGATATTGATACAGACACCAACACTTTATTAAACGCAGGTTATGTACTTTCAAGTACTGGAGAGTACAGTATCATGATTTATGAGGTATTTATCATTTTAAATATATGTATCTTACTTTAAGAATTATTTACTTATTATGTTTGACTTTTTACCATGTTTTGGTCTGATTTTCAGACAGCTTAGGAAGTGAAATTATCCCAGTGCACTGGAAGATAATTTTGCTGATTACTCTAAGCATATTCCATCTTAATTTAGGTACATATTGTCTTGTTTTTGGAGGGGTGTTTTTGCAGTGGATTGTAAGGTGAGTGGTGGAATTTCTACCGGCCACCTGTTAGACTGTAAAAACGTTTTGTCTTTGTGTCGGATTGGTGGTTGGTGCCGTTAGTCAGGTTGAGCGGCACAATGTATGTTCATTGTTTGAGTGCACAGTCACAAGTAACAGCAGCGTAGTGGGAGAAGCACTTACCATATTTTAGTGCATAAAGCGCACACCCGATATTAAAGGAGAACTCCGGGCGATTTCAAAATGTAGCTCTGTTGTTTGCATATCAGAAGTGCTCTCCGTAGCGTTAATAACTCAAACAATCTGTATTGCCGAAATCGTGTTTACATTTTGCTGCCAATAGACAACCATTACGCATTTACGGGGCAAGTTAAAAAGCGTGCTTTGAGCCACAAACATGTTCAAAATGTCATTACTAGTCCATATCCATTTGCACTGATTCCTTATAATAAACACAGCGAGTTTGAACAAATAAGTTTGTGTACATACCTCAGTTTATTTCCCATTTTCCAGTGAAGTCCACACTAATCGATTGTCGAAGTCAAACAATTCAATATTCCAAAACATATTTTTTCCCCCAAAAAAACTATTTGTGGTGGTTATGTCCAAATAATGTAGCAAGTCGACCAGGTAATCTAACACCGCTTCCTCAAATGTGTTGCTTAGTTACCTCTGCTCATGCGCGATAACTCTTGAACTCTTGGGAGCTGTGAATACAAGTGTCAGTTTACACCCGATCAAAGTAGATTATGGATATAACCACGGCGAATTGTTTTTTTTGGCGGAAAAAATACGTTTTGGAATATTGAATTGTATGACTTCGACAATCGACTAGTGGAAAATGGGAAATAAACTAAGGTATGTACACAAACTTATTTGTTCAAACTCGCTGTGTTCATTATAAGGAATCAGTGCAAATGGAAATGGACTAGTAATGACATTTTGAACATGTTTAGTGGCTCAATGCACACTTTTTAACTTGCCCCATAAATGCGTAATGGTTGTCTATTGGCAGCAAAATGTAAACACGGTTTTGGCAATACAGATTGTTTGAGTTATTAACGCTACCGACAGCACTTCCAATATGCAAACAACAGAGCTACGTTTTGAAATTGCCCGGAATTCTCCTTTAACGTGCAACCATGTACATTGCTTTAAAATCTTGTTTTGTGTAAATAAAATCTACATTGTAAGCACCCTTACAAAGCGGGCCTAATTTTTGTAGAAAGGTGACACGTAGGGCCCTATCTTACACCCAGCGCAATTTACTTTTTACATTAACCCATGTATCATTCCTATCTTGCTCCAGATGCATAGGGGACTTTTCCCTCCACAGACGCGCGTCAGTAAATTAGGGAAGAAACTTGCATTTGTTGGGCGGTTCAGTGAAAAGAAGAGGCGTGTTCCGGCGCAAACGGTCCCTGGTGCTAGCTTGCAGTTCCCGAAAACAATTCTGCCACTGACCAGGAAAAACCTGGTTAAAAGTCAGTGGCGTGTTATTTAGACACTATTTTAAGATCGCATGCTTGGCCATAATGTAGCATGTGCACAACGTGAATACACTTTGCTCCTCTCATCTACACAAATGTAGCAGTTCTTTATTATTGCAATACATAATTAGAAGGAAAAATATTACTAGTGTACACATTTACCCAAATTATTCAGAATGAATTATTCGAACTGATATACATCAATTGCAAACCCATTCAATCAATATGCAAGTAATTTGCGACTTCTAATAGTAATTTCACCCATGTCTTTGCGAATTACCCTGGCTCAAGCCACAACTCATTTTGCAGCAGAACGGGAGAGGAGAGTTTATTTGACAGAAGAGTGAGGCAAGTAAATAATCTCGGTCTTATGTTAGACTACATTGCAAAAATATTACCATGAATTCATAACCTTGTGATTCAGTGAGAGTGAGCCCAAAACATAGGACAGTATGTCTTGTGACATTTCTTTATTTACATTTTGTAAGAAAGACAAATCAATAGAAATCCACCGTTATAATAGCAATCTGCCATCGAACAAGCTCTCCTGCTCTTAAAGGGAATGTGAGATGACGCTCTGATTGATTTATTGCACATTACGCCCAAACCACACCTATGACTAATGAAGCTACTTCAGACCTACACATTTTAGATTTGCGTCAGGCGCAAGAGTTATTTATCCCGCCGGTAAAATAGCAACAGCGCACGGGACCCTCCTACGTCACTTGCGTTTCGCGTTTGATACTTGCGTTTCAGATCGTTAAAACTGAAAGTTGTCGATCCTAGTGACATTATTACCAATTTTCAAACAAAAGACAATATCAGTAGTACTATACTTCGGGATCGATCCACCAATCGCAAAGCGGAGCAGTACAATCAGTTGACCGCATGGCAGCTGACATATATTTGTATGTGCAAACAGCATTGTCAAGGACCAATCACAAATATGTATTATTTGCTCCTTCTGTTCTAAGTTTATTTAATTGGACTGTATATTTTCATTATTTTCATGCACTTAATCACAAGAGATTTTTAGACAGTTGTTCATTCCTGTTTCTGCCATGTTCAGAATCTTAGATCAGTGGGCACGATGATGTCAGAAATCTGCTAATTTCCATATGACATCATCTAGCGACATTTAGCGACTTTTCTAGCAAGCTTTAGCTACATTCCATTTAAACTAGTTGGCAACACTGTGTGGCAAAAGTTTGTGTTCTGAGTAGCATTCTAAGACTGACAGGTCTTGTTTTTTTGCAGACATTTTATCCTTTAACCTCTTGAGGATCACCCCCTTTTTGTCAAATTCTGCCTAAGAAAACTTACCCAAAGTTAACCTCTTGTTGCACTGGACCTGAAGCAAGTACATATGTACATATGGTAATACTTTACATTTTGAGCAAATTTTATGCATAATTATTTTCAGTTTTTATTTTTCTACATCCTCTTTGAAAGACAACTACAATGTCATATATTGAGATAGGGTCCTGGAAACACTTCAAATCATGTCCCTCAGAGAATGGCAACATATGTCTAAAATCTTTGAAAAGCCAATGAGCTATTACCCTGGAAATCCAGAGTTCTCGTGAGAGCACAATTTGAATTTGCTCAGCAAGTTACTCTGGCACCGAGTAATTCTGCTCATTAACTATGCCCTTGTAGCCGAGCTGCACCAATCACATCGGTGTATCTGATATAGGCATGCCAGAGGCGTGTAAAACAGATGACGACATGACAGCGCTGCGACCTCGAAGTAATTAGTAAACCTCGTAAGATCGCTATGGATTAACACCAGATGTTTAAAACTACTTTGGCCACTACAATGAACAAGTTAGACTTGGCTTTTTGTCTAAAAGAGGAACAGAATACAGCGCTCGAATCGGTCCTTTTTTATAAAAGGACATTTTTGCTGGTATTCTGAGATTACCGTTCCAATTACGCACCTGTCATGTGTTGTCTTGATTACCTTCATGTGTATTGAAATCCTTTTACCCCAGTGTTTCTTGAGTGTTGATGTCATTGTTGCGTGCGGATACTAACAGTTTACGAGCATTCAGTTTGCCTGTATTATTTAAGTGTTTAATGGCAAGCGAGAGCTACTGTGTTATCAGGTAAAAGACTGTTTTAGTTTTTAAAAGACTGTTTTAGTTTTACCCAGCCGGTTTCCTGTTTACAGGACATGAACTGTTATTCATGTTCTTAGGCAGTAGCCTGTAACATAGTGTCTTCACTGCAATCCTGCATATAAGTGTTTGGCTTGTGTGCCCTGCTGAATCTAGTCAAAAATAAAAAGAACTACGCAAAGTTCTCCTCTTTCCTGCGTGTGACTCCTATTACCCACAGGTCACATTGACAGGACAAATGAATGGAATGTTACATAGTGCAGCTTTAATAATTTCTCTTTAAAGTAACATTTTGTTTAAAAAGTTAATCCAGTTTTTTTGTTTTCTCAGGAAAATCCCTTCATTCTTTACTTCCACTTCAATACACTACCAAGGTTGTTTGAATCATATACTGTGTTTTAATGACTGTCAGGAAGTACCAATACTATCACATTAAACCTGTAATTCTCCTGTGTGCTTGAGCTAACATCTTCACAGATATTATGTTAATGCATCAAGTCAAAGAAAGTACCTCTGGGTCAGGAGTTTGACCTTGGTTTAACTGGATGGCTGATGTAAGGTTGATGATTTAATGATGATGATTTAATGATACATCCTTCAGTGAATTATAATGGAAGCAAGATACCAAGTACTCAGTTTGTTTGATGTGAAAAGAGGTTGAAGGTATGGAACTCTTTCAAGCTAGAATAAATGCCTGGGTTGTTAATGTTCACTGTACCAATGTAATTTAAAATTAATTCTTTGCCATTCATTTTCTATTTTTTCATTACTACTTAGCTAGGAATTGTTTTTGTTGAATAAAAACACAAACATTGGCTAAAAAGATAAATGTATACATTATTATGTAGCTAGGTATGAAATGCAATGAAAATAACTGTAGTATTTTCAGACCATTTTTTCCCCACCAAATCTGTGAAATAATGAATTGAAAATGATAATTTGCTTGCAGTTGCTATGTGTTTTTGAATTTTCCTTAAATTCAGAAATTGCACATTATTCTGGGTGTAGTAAAATTGACATAACAACATATTGTGGCACCCATGAAGAGGGTCCAACAGGAGAGAGAAGGAAAAATCAAGAAATGTACGCTTTGAGAGGCAGCTGGTAGGTCCTGTCCCGCCTCTCCACAAATGTCTCCATTAGGACACCTTTCGGGATTATAAAAAGGGACAGAGAGGATAAGTTGGATCATGGAAAAAAACATATCCATACCAAAGATTAACAGAATTTGCAATATTCAACAAGCTGTATTTGTAGTTTACGTCACACAGATATTTAAGTTGCTACCCCTCGCTCTCCCATTGCAGCAACCCCCCTTCTACTTCCTGTTCACCCAAACCCCAGGTGCTCTGTTTAATTGTCAGTTCACATCCATACAAAACATCAGTTCCCGTTAATCAGCATGTGGGTTGCCTCAATTGTTTCACATTCCAAAATGATGGCCGGCAGAATATGGTCCCATCCATTTGTCCATAATCATATGACATGTAGGAAATTAAAGGTATAGATATACAGTTGTATGCAAAAATGTAGGCACCCCTGACAATTTCTATGATTTTAATTTATAATTAATTAGGTGTTTAGATCAGCAATTTCATTTTGATCTATCAAATAACTGTAGGATACAATAATATTTCAGTAGTAAAATTAGGTTTATTGGATGAACAGAAAATGTGCAATATGCATCAAAACGAAATTAGACAGTTGCATACATTTGAGCACCCCAACAGAAATATCACATCAATATTAAGTTGAGCCTCCTTTAGCAGAAAGAACAGCCTCTAGACCAGGGGTCGTCGTCTCCGGTCCTGGAAGGCCAAAACACTTCAGCTTTATTATTTTACCTAGTAGTTAATTGCAATCCCCTGCTTTCCCAAGTATAAACCAGTCCCAGGACCGGAGTTGATGAACCCTGCTCGAGACCCTTCCTATAGCCTGTAATGAGTATCTGGATTCTGGATGAATGTATTTTGGAACATTCCTTTTTGCAACACCTCTCCAGTTCAGTTAGGTTTAATGGTTGCCAAGCATGGACAGCCCGCTTCAAATCACCCCACAGATTTTCAATGATATTCAGGTCTGGGGACTGGGATGGCCATTCCAGAAAATTGTACTTTGAGCAGTGTTTTGGGTCGTTGACTCATTGAAATATCCAGCCCCGGCATAACTTCAATGCCGGATCAATCTGTGACTGATCAATCTACATTATTCTCAAGTATCTGCTGATATTGAGTGGAATCCATGCGTCCCTCAAATTTAACAAGATTCCCAGTACCGGCACTGGCCACACAGCCCTACAGCGTGCTGGAACCTCCACCAAATGTTACTGTGGGTAGCAAGTGTTTGTCTTGGAACGCTGTGTTCTTTTGCCACCATGCATAACGCCCCTTGTTATGACCAAATTACTCCATCTTTGTTTCATCAGTCCACAGCACCTTCTTCCAAAATGAAGCTGGCTTGTCCAAATTTGAGTTTGTATACCTCAAGCGACTTTGTTTGTGGCGTGTGTTCAGAAAAGGCTTCTTCCGCATCACTCTCCCATACAGCTTCTCCTTGCAAAGTGTGCAGAATTGTTGAATGATGCACAGTGACACCATGTACAGAAAGATGATGTTGTAGGTCTTTGGAGGTGGTCTGTGGGCTGTTTTTGACCATTCTCACCATCCTTCGCCTCGTCCTCCGATATTTTACTTGGCCTGCCACTTCTGACTTTAACAAGAACTGTGCCTGTGATCTTCCATTTTCTCACAGTGGACACAGACAACTTAAATCTCTGCGGTAGTTCTGTGTAGCCTTCCCCTAAACCATAATGTGGAATAATCTTTGTTTTCAGGTCATTTGAGAGTTTTTTTGATGCCCCCATGTTGCCACTCTTCAGAGGAAAGTCAAGAGAACAACAACTTGCAATTGGCTACCTACATAGACAGGTGCATCCAGTCATGAGAAAAGGTATTTAAGGTGGCCAATTGCAAGTTGTTGTTCTCTTGCAATTGGCCACCTACATAGACAGGTGCATCCAGTTATGAGAAAAGGTATTTAAGGTGGCCAATTGCAAGAGAACAACAACTTGCAATTGGCCACCTTAAATACCTTTTCTCATGACTGGATGCACCTGTCTATGTAGGTAGTTACAGAGATTCAAATCATCTTAATGACAAAGGTGTCCAAATTAATGCACTTGTCTAATTTCATTTTGATGTATATTGTACATTTTCTGTTAATCCAATGAATCTCATTTCACTACCGAAATATTACTGTGTCCTTCAGTTATTTGATTGATCAAAAAGAAATTGCTGATCCAAACACCTAATTATTTTTAAATGAAAATCATGGAAATTGTCAGGGGTGCATTGTCAGGGGTGCATTGTCCTAGCATAGGACTGTATAATAGATATAACATTCAAACTAATTAATACATCCAATTCATATCGCTAATGTACTGTTAAGTACTGTTATAACCCAACATATTGATCTTCACAATTCACTAAGTATTGCATTTAATAACAATGCTTTATGACCAATATGACTATTATAGACTAAAAATTTTGCTTGAATTATTTTTTTTCATGAACGTATGCTAGATTAATTACTGTGTATGTCATTAGCAATGGCCAATGTTATGTAAAAGATACAAAAAACAATTTATTTCAACAGTTAGTTTATCAGGCTTTGCCACAATGCTAAAATGTGCCTTTTATGCAAACAACATTAGTCTCCTAGAGCTCAACGACTGTGCAAAGTGGCATGACTACAGTAACCTTTTCTTTGGTCTTGCTTAAATGCACAGTGGATGTGTTAGCCACACATCTCCCAGCAATTCGCTCAACAGGCAGAAATTACACTGGGTATGACGTGTCTGTTCCCTGCAAGCTCCAAACTTCTATTGACTTTCCATTAAAATGTCTGTCCGAATGGGGATGAAGCCAGGAAACTTGTTCAATAACATGTTTGAATACAGTACTTTTTGACACAACATTAACAACTGCTTTGTAATGGCTGGTCATAGTTCTGCTAGAGGGTCAAGGATGGTTCTTCAAAACTGTTAGTGGTTCTTCAAAAAACGTATTGTTCAGGAGATAATTTAGACGATATGACTATGCAATTTTATGTTGCAGCAACACATTTTTATCAGTCTTTACATTAGTAAAAAAAACTTAAATATTAAAATGTCTAAAGGAATGTAATGTCTTCCATTGCTGAAATTTGAGCAGAAAATGCTTGGCAGAGGCAGAGAAAACAGTTGTCTTCCATCGGTAATGTTGATCTTTGTTAAACAGTCCCGGCTCCCGGCGCTGTGTGAACGCGTTCATGTGATTGGGTTATAAGTAAACAATCCCCCACGTAGGGTGCGTTCTTGTGATTGGCTAAAACGGGAGATATCTGATTGGTTGCAGATCACTCCCTGTTTAAAAAAACGCATTTGTGTGTCGTGCCACATCAGGGGAGTCTCAAAATTCGTACACAAATGCAGTGACGTTCACAGACCGCAAGCAGTTTGTAAATCAAGATATATTTGTGTGTGCATCAGAAATACATTTCTGAATCGTGTCCTGTGGATTTCTGAATCTTGTGTGCATTTGTAAAAAAAATTTGCCTTTCTGAATTGTGTGTGTATTTAGGAATTTTGTGTGCATTTGTGAATCTTCTGTGCTTTTTAAATTTTGTGTGTGCATTTGTAAATTTTGTGCGCTTTTGTGTATCCTGTGTGTGTATTTATGAATCATGTGTGTGCATGTATGAGTCATGTGTGTGCATTTATGAATCCTGTGTGTGCATATGTGAATGTAGTGTGTGCATTTGTCTTTATTGAGACTCTTTTAGCTCCATATAGGAGGGCTGTGAACATATACATAACTCTGGGGGGGCTGTTTACGTTTTTTCCCGATTACTAAAACACTAAAAGTGAATGCCCAGACCAAAGCATCTAAACTGTACCATTTGCATACATTTGGTACACACAGGAACCAAATGAATAAACACAATGTTGGCATTGCACCGTAAACAATTCTGTAACACACGGTGCAAAACACTACACACATTAGCCAATGATGAAACACTGTGCAGTCAGCACGTCCATTCAATAGTTAAAACACACATTACATTAGCAACACCCCCGCACACAATAAAAAACTTAACCTGTAACTGAATACCAATCAGTCACTATACATATAATTCAGGTATGAGCACTTATTGTGAGACAATCGCGAATATGGAGGCTGAAGGACCAAGGGGAAGTAGAAGATGACAAAGAGACGGGGAGAGGGAGAACAAGGACGAGACGGGGGAAGTGGGAGAGGAGATAGAGGAAGAGACTCTGGTAAAAACTAGACATCGTGACTGAAACATCATGAGCCAAAGGGCCATCGAGAACGTCGCCAGGCAGTCCGGGTTCAACATCACCATGTGTGCCCCGATTAGTGGTCAGGGGGTCCTCCAGCACCATGCCACCCTGGGTCCCTACAACACTGCACACATACTGACATTTCTGCATGCACTACATGGCGCGGTCACATAGGACGGACCAGGGCAGCATATGTTCGTTGTAATTTGGGATAATGTCAGTTTTCCACTGGGCTGCTCTGGTCCGAGACTGGTTCGCCAACCACAACCATTTCAAGGTGCTGAACCTGCCCCCTTATTTAGCGTTCCTCAACCCGATAAAGGAATTATTTTAGGCATGGCTGTGGAAGGTCTATGACCGCCTACCACATGGATGTATGCCACTCCTGCGAGCAATGGAGGAGGCAGGCAGAGACATCGAGGTGGGGTCAATCCACGGGTGGATACGCCACGCCCTGCGATATTTTCCCCGTTGCCTGGCGAGGGAGAATATTGCCTGTGATGTGGACGAGATGATGTGGCCCGACTTCAATCAATGGCGTAATCTCTGACTTGTAATGGGAGTTTTTGTGCTCCCTGTATACAATGTATCACTGAGGCTTGGTTGCGGGAAAAAAAACTGTTAAAAACTACAAATGACAGAAGTGTCTTGAGTGAAGTTGACCAGTGTGTTGTGTCTGTTTGACTGTTTATTGTTCATGTGCATGTGTGTTCCCTATCGATCTGAAGAGGGCCTTTTGAAGTCAGAGTGTTAAGTTTTGATTGCAGAATGGCAGTTTTGACATGGCAGTTAGATGTTAATCTCCAAGTGTTGTGTAAAGAATTCTTGTGTGTTGAGTTTTGACAACACGAGCCAAATCATTATTAAAAATATGTTCATGTTTAGACATTCTGCATTTTTTCAGTGCTTAAAAATGGTTTGAATATTACATGCTCAAAAAATCAAAAACTCTAGCTTAAGATAAAATGTCCTGATTTATCCTATTCATAAATCATAAATCATAAATCATACTAAGGATACGAGGTCCTGATTTATCCTATTCATTTATTACTACTGAGTCCCGGTAAACATTGGAGGAAGTCGGTCAGTAGCTCCCTTATTGAAATTAAATGGTGAGGTAAAAGGTGCTCTTACTTCAGCGTTTGCTGATGCTAGCCATTGTGACATAGTTGGTTTAGAACCTAAGAACGTGTTCTGTAGCAGATCTGTGTCACTGCGGTCAATAGAATTGATAGGAGAAGGGTGATTACTTAAAAACTATGGCAAGCAGCTTTGATATAAGGTAATATTATGAAACTGCAGACCACGATGGATGCAATTAACTCAATTTCATCCAGGAAAAGCGTTGTTAAAAAAATCATCTGTCCAGCCTACACACAGCCTTTTTGCAGGCTCAGTCAACATTTCCATGGTAACCACAAGTTTTTCTCCATCATTGAGTTCCACCAATCAGAGCCATCACTGTGGGATTGTTTAGGATTGTGGTTAATGAAGTAATTATCCAAGACATTGTGAATAAAATACATTCATCTCAAAACAAGGTTGGTGCCAAATGAACTTTTGGTGTCTATATGAGCATATGCAATCGCTTAGTCATGTTGTAGCTGGTTTTATACTCCGATTGCCAATGGAGAAATTTTATTGTATTCTTACTTCCGGAGTCTGCTGTGGGTGGGCCTGTTGAGGTCTATAACAATGAATGCTATCAGTGGGTTGTCTCGTCAGCTTACTACCGATGTGAATGAGCAGTTCACAATAGTAAACTCCAGGTTGCTGTCCATAGAGGATAGGTTGGCTGCTTCGGAGTCAAATATCTGTGTGGAAGCGGGGTGCAAAATCCCATGATTGCGGTAAGAATATGTATATAAGCGTTTTTTTAAGTAGCCCAAGCTAAAAGTAGCCTGGTAGCCTTGCAAATGACCAAATGAAAAGAACCAGTGACACTGGCCCAGTGTAAGTTGCTTTTATAAAAGTGTATTGTTTTGGTCTTGTAATTTACAGGAAGCAGAACACCGTCTTCACACCTCTGAGATAAATTGTATGCACCACAAACCGGAGCAAGGGTAAGATTTTAAGAATATGCTTTCATTCTTCTGATAAGGAAATAGATACGTTAATAAATACCAATCTTAATCATACATTTTTGTTTGTGTGTAAGTAACTTTTACTGTGACTTATGTTTTTTATTCATGCCACTCTCATTTAATTGTTTTCCAGCTGCCTGTAAGACATATTACGAGTGTCAGAATTACGCCCCCCTGAGCTGTCTTCCCCTCTCCTTTTGTGTGCCTTTCTTCTATTCTGGTATCCCTTGTGTGTGTCTGGTTTGTTTTGTGTTTGTATGTCTGTTCCAGTCCCCCGAGTCACCAGGGGCCTCATTTATAAAACTTTGCGGTAGATTTGCGTCAGAGGTGGCGTACAGACTAAATATAGGACGTGCGTACGCAAAGAAATATTCAGATTTATAAAACTGTGCGGACGCACGCACGTCCTATGCCGTTTTCCCTTTATAAATTACAATCAAGTCTGACACGTGGAGCAGCTTTTGCGGCTAAATGACACGCCCATAAATGGCCATAAATAGTCAGTGAAACGCCCCGAAATTAATATTAATTGATTGAGAAATCATGGCAAACTCAATGTCAAGTAGAAAATATTGTTGGCGAGGTGGAAAAGAGGAGGAAAATGTTGTTTGAGAGGCACAGTTTGTATATTATGAATGGCGAAAATGCATTGGTGTGGCAAAAGGTTGCAGACGCTGTGAATGTTGTGGCCGAAAAAATAAAAATGTGGTCAGATATCAGTCGATGTCGAAAAGCGTCTATAGCGGTTCATCGCGAAAGTGTGTCTGCCTCGGGTGGGGGAAAATTGGTTACATTAGATCAACATGTCTGCATCACAAATTATTTGGACATTGGTGGAATGAAAATGCTTTCGATTAATGAAAGCACTCTCATTCGGTGTTCTTATGGCAACATGAGTGCAGTCAATAGCACCGATTACATTTGGGAAACCGGACATAGCTGCAAATTGTGCTTTTTTGTTTGCCTGTTCACTGCTGTGGACGGAAACTTCATGTAATTATGCGACAAGCCTATTATACCGACTAACATGCCTGGCATAACCCGGCTAAGGGTTGGCTGAGATATCCCTGACCTGCCAGTCAATTCCATCTGGAAAGTGCCAGTCTCCAGAAATCCTGTTATGACTTATGAAAGGCGCCAATAAATAATATGCATTATTAGGCTATTATTATTATTATCTTCTAACAGTGCAAGATCAGCTATTGGGCGTCATTACACATTGTGATGGCATGGGTTTTTATAACCATCAGTATTAATGTAATTTTAAATGGGAAATAGTTCTGCACAAATGGAATTTCTTGCACCTTTCAAAATGGTTAAGACTATGGAAAGTCTTATTTCATAATGACACATTTCATAATATCCATTTGTTATATTCAAATGAATGGGGCGTGGTTATCTCACAGATTCAAACACACAGCACCGTATGTTTGACCATTGAAATACTCGGGCGGATAAGTGATCTTGAAAATATAGACATAGATTTCGAAGTTTTAAATAGTTTGAGAGCAATTGAGCTCCGTGTTTGTGTGGAAGATGTCATAAGCTTATGAAGATATGCTCGCTAACTATGTGTTATCTGGTATCAACCCGAGAAATCGCGGATCTGTTCGGTGTGACACAATGCATGATTCAGAGGAGATCGATTTATCAACCTGAGAGGAGATCTCTAAATCGTGCTTTGTGACACACCAAACAGATCCGCGATTTCTAAGGTTGATAGATC
>JACXGM010004787.1:0-36888 GCA_016801145.1 Umbra pygmaea
GAGAGACAGAGAGAGACAGAGAGAGACAGAGAGAGACAGAGAGAGACAGAGAGAGACAGAGAGAGACAGAGAGAGACAGAGAGAGGTGAAAAGTGATGGGATGGAGAGTGAGTGCAGAGGGAGGCTGAGGGAGAGACAAAAGAAAAGCGAGGCAGCAGTCAGAAATATCCATTTGAAAAATCCCTGGCAGCTCCAGATAAGAGCGGAGCATTAAGGGCTAACGTTCATCGCGATCTGAACCCGCTGGCAATCTGCACGAAGGAAATACCACCGTGATTGCATTTTCAAAGTCTTAAACCACGCTGTTGTTAAAGAGATGGGATGGCCCGGGAGGGATGTCTGGGACGTGGAATACCTAACACTGGTTAGTGTCCCATACAGCATGCTATTCCCTACATAGTGTACTCATTTATGTCCAGGAAACCTGGTAAAACACAGTTCATAGAGAGCAGAGTCATTTCTGATAACCTTGGGACTTCGTTATCCAGAAGTCTAACCAGGCACTTGGATCGCAATGCCCAAGAAGGATGCTAACCATTCACGGTCTGTATGAACAGCAATGAACACAGTTTACCCCAGGTTGCTTATGGGTAATATTATAGTCCCAAATGACACCTTGTTCGATAGGACCACTACTTCTCATAATAAGTCATGTGAGAAAAGCCCTACCCGGACGAAGCGTCATTAATAGCTATTCATACAGACGCCTATTCCCTACGAAGTGCACTACATGTCCAGAGACCTAAAGGCCACTTTGTTCCCTACAAAGTGCACTACATGCCCAGAGACCTAAAGGCCACCTGGTTCCCTACGAAGTGCACTACATGTTTAGAGACCTAAAGGCCACCTGGTTCCCTACGAAGTGCACTACATGCCCAGAGACCTAAAGGCCACCTGGTTCCCTACAAAGTGCACTACATGTCCAGAGAGCGAAAGGCCTGATCCAAAAACAGTGCACATTTAGAAACTACTGGGGGCCATGAAGGACTGTGTAGCTCCATGCAGGCGAAGAGCTCTGTACATTCCCTATTCATCTCCCATCACATCCGGCCCCCAGATCCCAAACACAAAACCTCGGAACTGTCCAGTCATCCCTGATCCCCCTGTACACAGCTACAGACCAGCCAGTACACGTGCACCCAAAAACACACACTCCACACTGGGAGAACTGAGTAAGATGTAGGACTACACACATACTTACAGTAAGTACAGGGACATTCTCCCTGGAGCAACTTAGGGTAAAGTGCCTTGCCCAAGGACAACTCATTTGGGAAAGCCGGGAATCGAAGCGGCAAGTCTGACTCCTTAACCGCTGAACAAACACACACACACACACACATTCTGAAACACACACACAAGACCCAAACATTAAAGCACACACCCACACAATAAAAAACCAAATTAAAACACACACTCATACAATATAACAGACATAATATAACAGACACACAAATACACAGCCAGCTGGGTGAGTGTGCATTCGTTCATCAGATAAAGGACCATTAGACTAGTCCAAAAGTGGCCTCGTTTCTGTTAGAAGACGCTCGTAGCTTGAGTATTCAAAACCTTGGTTACTAGAATGTCAATATATGATGTACAGTAGATAATCACAAACGGCTTGTGTTACTGGACTACTGGTGTGCTGGTGCGTGAGATATACAAATATCTCAATAATACAGATTCAATAGAATCTCAAGTCAGGGTTGTTGCTAGGCAGCCAGGACACCTCAAGCATTTGGTAGTAGCACAACGCTGAAGCCACTGGTTGGAGGAATCATTCACGTGTAAACTTGTCTCATCCACAGCAGTTCTAGTTAGCAAATTTAATTCCATGGGTGTATAATAAAGATGTAATGGTATGCCTAACACACGGTAAGTATTGTCTTTTCGGGGACACGGTATGTTTTTTAGATACAGTACAGTGCAAAAAATGTGTTTTAATTTTTTTCGTTTTTAGTTTAGTTGGCAAAAGTTGCATGCATATGCATATCTGCAGCTATAAATATACCTTTTGCCATGGGCGTCAGTTTGGTTTGAAATGAGGTGGGGACAAAGACATTGTCGGAAGTGCATTTTCAGAAGTGCTGGGTACAATTTCATAGGGGGGGGGGGGGGGCGTCGCTAGCGTAGAGGTAGTGTAGCCCCGGCGTTTTCGGCGGGCTTTAGGGTCAGCAGTGCTCGCCCTGGACGGACAAGTCTTTTTTTTTACTGACAAGCCTGTCACTAATCCTGCATGTTTTGTACCACATTTTTTATCCCTAGTCTACCAAAATAAAAATATATATAATTTTGAATATACCTAAATCATGAATATAACTAAAAGGGTGTTTGTTCTTAATTTTATTAAAATAATTGTAAAGGAAATTGATTGGTTTGTCAAAACTTATGCGGTTAAACCGGAAATTGACATGCAGCCTGCATGCAGCTATCGTTTAAACTGTGTAGTACAGTATTTGGTAGGCTATATCTAATTGGCATTGTGTAGGATACTGTCAAAGTTCATTATTATGTGTTGTTATGTTATGTTGTGAGGTAACGAGACTAACAGTTTTAGCCTATAGGCCCATGATAGGCCGCTGCACTGTCCATTTTCCTGAAATGTCGCTCCTGCAGTGGAGAAACAGCTGTTTATTTTTTCTTGTTAATGTAGATTGTAAAATCACCTTTCTGTACATTGTATATGAAAAAATAAAGAAAGAATTAACAAGTAGCCAGACATCCCAAGTCTCCCAGATGTCCTGAAATTCGGCTTTCTAACGGCAGCAAATTGTACTATATCCTAGACATTGATTTTCTTCATCAAACAAAAAATCGATGTCCAGGATATTGTATATCATATATGAGCGTCTTAAAATGCGGGAGACTCCCGGGACATCTGGAAGAATTGGGACGTCTGAGTAGCTATAGTCAGAGAATAATTGGCATTATTTTGCATTTAGATTGTAGTTGACTACGGTGCACCATAGCCTATTGCCTATAGGATTCCGGTTCAAAGCGTTAATCTCGTTGCAAGGCAATATTTCTCCATGTGTCTTCCGTTTTTTGTATGTTAAAAAATCAAGGATAGCCTAATTATTATGTTTAATTTCGTCCAATGTATCTGTTTGCTTTTAATTGAACAAAATATATGCTAATAACACATTGGTATTAGCTTATTAACGGAAGAGTGTCTGCAACCAACATTTTGAAGATTGGATACTAGGCTTTCACCGATTTAGATTTTCTTTGGTCAACCAAAAATCGATAGATCTCTGACAAATGATAGTACACATTTTGAAATAGTATACTTGTAGATATTTTTCTTCAATACATGACACAAAATGTTTTTAATTAAAGCATTTTGTTTGATGCTTTACTGCACTGTTAGAAGAAATAATCAGAAAAAAATAAATAAGTAAAAAAGTTGATTGACAAGACAATAGTAAATGTACAAACGTTCAGGATCTCAATGTACAGTAGCTTCTGGCCAGATTCAGCCAACACAATAAAAGTATTCCTTTTTTTTAGTTAAGCCTCATAGTTGTTGCTGAATGCCAATATTATTACCACTGCTTGGTTGTATGCAACTATGATGATAACTAATGTGAATTCATGTTCTACAAATTAAAAAAAATTAGCTGGCAAATAAACAGAGCGTGTCAATTAAATGGCGCGTGCTGTACGGAGCCTATATTTCGCAAAAATGCACAGCAAGTGCCAGAGTGTGGAACTGTGTGTTAGGAGGAACAGGACAATATAACATTTGATTTGGATGTGATATCTTTAAAATAGATTCAGCAAATTTTTTTACTTAAATTTAGGGAGTAAACCTGAAATCTGGAATCTACACAAAGATTCACACATAACTATTTGACTAGGTAATAACATAACCACTTCATTATGATTAGATCATTCAAACTGTTCAAAAATAAAGTGCATGATGGTTTGAACTGATGAAAAAATAAATAATAAGAACATTAGCAATTGAACAACAAAATGTAAAGTGTGCCAAGTTAAAATAAATAGCATGGCTTTATTAGTGTTAGGCTGGATTCACACCAGGTCCGGCAAACTGGTTGCATTGCGGCGGAAGTCCATTCATTTCAATAGGAAGCAATGCGCACCGCTGCGGCTAATCTACTGGAACCGGCAAAATGTGGATGCGGTGCGGCGGGTGTGTCGCAAGAGTTGAAATAATCAAACTTTTGGGGTGCTTTGCCCTACGGTGCCAGAACAGGAAGTTGATACCTCAGAGAAAGAGCTAATATGTCGTTTTAATCTATTGGTGTGAGATTGCAAGACAAGCTTTGACAGCTCAGTAGATAGTTTTCGTATTGTCAATTAATACTTAACTGAAAACAGCTTCTGTCAGTCGCCTTGCTGGAGATGGACAGTTGTATACCATCTCGTAGATGCGGAAGATTGATTACGATGTTGATTGCAGTGTACAAATGTGTCTGCATTACAATGCCGTACAGGGATTTTTTGCCGTGTCTCGTGTGAATCCAGCTTTAGACCTAAATTAGCAAAGCAAAGGATGTTTTCAAGTGGCAGCTAGAAGTATTCAACGTCAAACTATATGAAAACCGTTGTTGGCAGAGTTTGTGTTCAACATGATTTGCATCACATGTTCCTTTGATGAAATGCTTTCATTCTAAGGATATCTAAGGCATTTTTGCTAAAGGTTTAATAACAACAGTATATTTGAAGTTCAGGACAAGTTAATGTAACAACGAAATTGCAATTTTGAGGTTACACTGTATGCTTTGCTTTTATATATAATTTTGGAAAGCACCTTTGTTAAAACATATTTGTATTAGTTTTGCACTATTTGTCTTATCACTGTAAGAAAAATCTGTAAGATTTTAAAGACAGTAAAGTACCGTTAATTTGCTGCCAGTACTTTTTCCATTATTTTACGGACATATCTATCAAGACAATAACGGAAAAATACTTTGTGAACACAGTAAATAGCCTATCCGTTAACACAAAGATCTGATATTACCTTCAACGGACATCTGCTGTGTTCACAAAGTATTTTTTTACTACTATCTTTGCCGACCCAGGGCCTATCAAGTAAACAATCTAATAAATCAGCAGAAATCCCCATCCCTACAAATGTATAGAAAATAAAAACGTGCCCGTCCAGTGTAAATAAATCCCCACCTGCTGAGCTCCGTCTGACGCCGGCTCTGTGTCTCATTGACAGAGGCTGCTGCGGCCCACCATACGGGCTGAGCAGAGGCTGCACAGTTTAGACCAGCGGTATCTAACTACTATCAAACCGGACCTCGCGGCCGCAAAACACCCGACTCTCCCGATTGCCACCCTGCATCGGGTCTTTTTCTCAAAAAATGTGGTGGGGACAAAATTACTCATGACGAAATCTACGCATATGCCTATCGCTCTTTGAAAAAGTTTTGCTGATCAGATTCTGCTGATAGGGCTGCTAGAATACAGTGAGATACAGTTGTTGTTGTTTACACAACTGCATTTGCAACTGAATGACTAAATGGAGTAAAGGAACACTGTGAAACCTGCAAGCCAACCTAAAAAACATTTGTAACATACAGTTTGCACATGAATTGCCCCATAGCTACATTTTTTACTTTCCATCCGAGCAAAACAATTGTTTTCCGACACGTAGCTAGATGATTTTGTTTCACGAAATGTGCCGTGTCATATTCACTTAATAGCTTACTATACACGTCTGAGAAAAATATTAATAAAAGGCAAGACTGACGTTTAGAAATATACAGTATAGTTTTTTCTGTAGATGAAGCGAAGTTACGCCACCTACGGTTCAATACGCACGTGTGGACCGCGGAGATAACTTACGGTATGCCCAGGCCCAGCTCCAGGATGCAAAGACCGGGGGGGCATTTTTCATCAATGGGGGGGCATAATTAACTAATATCTATTTTGCTGTGCTTATCGGGAAACAGAACTGAGGGAGCACAGATTCTATCTGGGGGGGCAATGCCCTACTTTGCCCCCCCGTAGATTCGGGCCTGGGTATGCCTGTAATTTTTCTAGAATTTCCCAGTTTTGTTTATTGCTGTGCAGACTACACGCACAGTTTGCAATGACATCTCAGTAGGAAACCTCCATAAAGGCTCCCAGTGAAAAGAGAGGAAACTAAAAGACAAACATTCTCTCAGCTCCGACAATGGCGAGCGCTAGCCAGACTGAGAAGCAAATATGAAGAGGCACCGCAGTCTTTCAAAACTGCTGTGTGGGAATATTTTGGATCCAACAAACAAAGTACAGTCTGCAAGCATTGCTTTGCCACTGTCGGCGTGGAAACACAATGCCACTGTCGGCGTGGAAACACTTTACGTAGTAGGCACGCTGAAGCAAGTCCACTTGTTAGCGAAAACCATTGACCGTATGGCGAAAAAAAACTTGCTGCTGCATTTCAACAACAATTTGCGACATATTTAGAAATAGATACAAGAAATAACAAAAGCAGCGTTTGTTTTCAGAGCCGAAGATTTGCAGCCTTCTTCGGTGGTTCCTGACTCAGGATATAAACATTTAAACCGTTGCATTTTGTTATTTTACATGTAATGTTGCCTAAACAAATATGAACCCTGTTTCTTTGAAATAGAAAAGGCAAGAATCTTTTAATTTACTTGTTTTTACCTCTTGATTCCATACAGTAGAGATAGAAACAAGGCCTAGTCAGTCAGGCTCCTATTTTTTGAATAAAAAGTTTTGTCTAAAATTAATAAGTCATTGTTTAGGCTAAAAGGGGATGCGTTTTTATTTTTTTCTTAATTATAGAAATACTGAAACCGTGCTGTTACTGCGTCCAACAAACCGTGAAACTAGTATCCTAGTTTATAGAAAGACCCATAACATTTTTAAATAGTGAAAACTATAAAGGTAAAAAAAGATTTATAAAATGTCATCCCTTTCACAGCCTTTCAAACTTTATCACCATCATCCCCCGATTACATGACAGTGTTCGTCAAGGTTAGTGTTGGATGATGCACTACTCAGCTCTGCCTCAGCATCAGTAGGTCACATGTCATCAAATACACCCTACAGAAATTAGCCTATAATATCACTGGTTAGACTGCATCCGCATGGAAATGACAATGTCAATACAATGTAAGAGTATTGATTTTTAAATAGAGGCAGTTTAAAACCAGTCAGGTTGACTTGTATGGCTTTAACACAGCTGATATTAAACATGATCTATATTGTAAGAGCG
Organism: Umbra pygmaea; assembly: GCA_016801145.1. Taxonomy (NCBI): domain Eukaryota; kingdom Metazoa; phylum Chordata; class Actinopteri; order Esociformes; family Umbridae; genus Umbra; species Umbra pygmaea. The sequence goes on from JACXGM010004787.1 coordinate 7,199, forward strand.
TTTTAAGCCTGCGTATAGTGGCGTAGGATTGAATGCTGTAGGTATTTTGTTTTGTTAAATTGTGTTCACTTGATTTTTTTATTTAACAATTTTAACATACGTTAAAATGTGGATTTCTTTTCGCTGCACCTGCATAGACTCACCGATAATTATGTGTACGTGAACAACACAACCTAAACTTACACTGGTCATGAAATGTGAAAAATGTAGCCATAGTAGCTTGTTGGTGGTGTATTAAAACATTCTTTACATGAGTCCATGTTGTTCAAATGCTGTCAATTTCACTGTAATATAAGATTTTAAAAGTAAAAGTTCCAAGCGAACTCCCAAACCTAATAGCAATGCAGAACTCTAAACATGTAAACAGACAGATTAACAATAGAACAAAGATAAATTATTTACTTGTCCTTCATTTAGTAATTCACACAACTGTGTGGAACTACATTGTTAGAACTCCTAATTAGAATGCATGGTGATATCTGTTTATCAGCTGAGCTAGTAGGTATGAGTGGTTATCTAATACAGCAGTGCAGCGGCAGCCTTACTAGACTGGAGAATGTGAAGAGACCTTGCCCAGACTGTATTCCTCTCCCTATCTCCATAGCAGCTTTGTGAACAAACAGCACACTACATAGAGAAGCTTTATGAAAGTCAATCTATTTCAAAGAGTTACTGTGGTCGAAGAAAAGACAACAAAATATAAGATACAGAGCGGGGAGGTGTTATGAACGAGCCCATTATTTTTGCTTTCATTATCTGCCTTTGTAAATATCTATATAGAAAAATGTCTTCCAGATGCTGTTCACTAAAAGGGTGCCATGCAAATTCAACACCAGAGATACCAGATGGGGGGAAAGGAAATGTTACCTACAAGTCCTACAAGAAACAATACCATCAATAACCAATATGCATTTGGTTATCAGTTGAAAAAGGTTTTAGTACACAGCGGACAACTTAATGTAGCCCAGATGGCCGACATGTAGTATTTCCAGAGAAGTGGGCAATATATCCAGCTGCATAAATATAAAATGCAGTGCTATTGCACTGTGCTATTTTGGCCACTGGTTGTAAATCTGGCGCTATTGAGCCAAAACACTTCTCAGAAAATGGTGCAGTATGTCATGTACAGTCGTGTTCAAACGTTCTGAGAATGAAACAAGTATTGGTCTCCACAAAGTTTGCTCCTTCAGTGTTCTTAGATCTTTTTGTCAGTAGGTATGAAGTTTATCCAGAGTCAATATTTGCAGTGTTGACCCTTCTTTTTTAAGACCTCTGCAATCTGCCCTGTCATGCTGTCAATTAACTTCTGGGCCACATCCTGACTGAATGCAGCACATTCTTGCATAATCAATGCTTAGACTCTGTCAAAATGTGTGGTTTGTCCACCAGTCTCTTGAGGATCGACCACAAGTTCTCAAATGGGATTAAGTTATGGGGAGTTTCCTGGCCATGGACCCAACATTTCGATGTTTTGTTCCCCGAGCCACTTTGTTATCACTTTTGCCTTATGCCATCATGCTGGAAAAGGCATTGGTCATCACCAAACTGTTCTTTGACGGTTGGAAGACGTTGCTCCCGGAGGATGTGTTGGTACCGTTCTTTATTCATGGTTGTGTTCAAAATTGTGAGTGAGCCCACTCCCTTGGCTGAAAAATTGTTGATTTATGTGCAATCTTACTAGCAGCAATATCCTTGCCTGTGAAGCCCTTTTTGTGCAAATCAATGATAATGGCACATGTTTCCTTGCAGGTAACCATGGTTGACAGTGGAAGAACAATGAGTTCAAGCTTGTATATAGACTATATGCAAATTGCCATCATCAACACTGAGGCAGCAGACTTTGTGAAACTTAGTATTTGTGGCATTCTCAGAACTTTTGACCACAACTGTATTTGTGCTCCATGTCATGATTTGGGCCTGACGTCATCAAAACCACTCAACTGAAACTTGGAATTTTACGTTTACCTGAGGTCTGACTGATTCTACATGAAGATGTTTTTGTTATTTGCAAAAGTCAAACTGCATCTTCAACGTACACATTTAACTTACACATTAATTAATGTGTATGTTAAAGATTCACATTAACAAATGTGTATGTTAAATGTGCATGTTAAAGATGCTCATTAATAAATGTATAGAAGCCATGAAGTACGGAATCACCATTCAATTCAGTGGCCACAATATTACATCTGGGCATATAATTCTCTAACAGACTGAAATTAAAATGAGTTCACTCAACAGTATTTAATTATTGTAAGAGTGCAGAGTGCTACAGAGATCCCAGTGCTAACAACAGTTTTGTTGAATGAAGAAACCCTGGAGTATGAGCTCGTTAAACAGTGTGTGTGCTAGTTTGACGCTAAATACAGCTGGGCACGCGATGACTCATCATCTCTGTCCAATGTAATGGCTATTATCTCCCTCAAATAAGCTACAGTCTGCTTTAATGAATTACTCAGGCGTGTGTACACACAAACACCAAATATATGCACATACTGTACACATGCCTTCAAGACTGATTCAGTTAAGGCTCAAGACGGGGAAAAAGGCAGACAGACACTGAGACACGCACTCTCTCGTCTTATGTCTGCTTGCTATTTAACCTGAGGAAATATTTTGTCCTTCCTTGACCACCCACACACAAACCAAACAGTCTAGGATCGGAGTGACGAGTGCACTTGCGAAAATGAAAGCCTTTTGGTAGTTGTAGGCCATCGCGGCCTTCACACGAGTTGATGCCAACCCAGTACACTTTGATGACAGACTACAGAAGCCTTACCTTAGCAAAATGGATCCAATAGCAGCGTGCCATTTTGCAAAGCGAGGCTCACTTGAACCAGCGTAATTTTACGCTTCAAGTCTATTTTTCTCATCAGCGCAAGCATTGCTGCGGCAAGCAGATGCACTAAAATAACTTCATAATCCAATATAAATTCCCAAATCAACTCAATAATTTTAAAACTTAAAACCATTCTAAAATAACAAATTCACACTGCACAGGCTGGAAGGTATGCCATTGTATTTGAAGCTTCTAATAAAACACGGAAAGTCCATGTATACATTCATATGATGACTATTTCTTGTTGACATACATGTTGCTAATTAACATCCATGTTTTGTTAACATCTGTTTTATAAAATCTAAGTCCATGTATACATTCATATAATGACTATTTCTTGTTGACATACATGTTGCTAATTAACATCTATGTTTTGTTTAATCATGACTTCACGTAAAGCAAAGCAGTTTATGAAGAGCTGAAATAAAAGCAATTTATGCAGTTTAGGCAGATTTCAATGGACATATCGGTTTAACCAGCTTTATAGACACTGAACCTTTTAAATACTGTAGATTGTCATAATCAGACCTTCCTTGGAATCTTTTACAGCTTTTCATAACTCCATTTTCTAACCCTGTCTTATCTTTAGTGAGTGGCTTCACAACCAGCTGTTTGAACTGGGCGCTCTCTGCCCCACAGTCTACTATACTAAAGGCTATATAATTACATGTGCGCAGCTTTTTTGATATTAACATCACACATGCAATTCTTCAGGATGTAGCCAATTTGTTTGAAATATTTTATTTAGCCTCAATGAGAGTGAGTACTATATTGTATTATTTTATTTAGCCTCAATGAGACTGAGTACTATATTGTATTATTTTATTTAGCTTCAATGAGACAGAGTAATATATATTGTATTATTTCAAAATATCTGTACCTCTTAAAATCTAACTAACATAGTAGTTTCATAGAGACATTAGTTACATCATAAACTCACTTTAATAATAATAATTATCCAAGTAAGCAGAAATTTAAATAAGAAATCCATCCAAAAAGTTATTAGCCTAGATAAAACTAATATGAATTGTCACCATTCTTAATAAAAGAATGTGACTTAAGACTATCTAGATAATATTTTTTTGTAGATCATTTGGTATGTTCCATGGAATTTCAAAATAATATATTATCAAATTCGATATGTATGCTATTTGGATACAAAACTATGCTATTTGGAAATCAATCACAAAAGTTTTCTGTTGTCAGGAAAATAATAATATCTAACATGCCGGATTATAAATATAATGTATAAACGGGTGTTACCGCTTCAGAGCCTGCATATTTTTCAATTATCTGAAAGGGTATACACGTAGCCACTACTGACACGGTACTGAACCAGCATTGTATGTGAAAACGGTAGAAAACATAAAACAAACAGCCATTGTTGTCTGAGTACTGAGCTAGAGGACCACTTATTATAATTATGTCAAATTAACGACACAATTGAACAAGTCACTAATAAAAGGAGTTGTGACGAATCGTTCGAACTGCACATCATTACTGTTTTGAGCATCTCCCATACAGTATCTTAAATAGGTTTTCAAACACTTCTGACAGGAGAAAGGGAGGGTTAGTTAGCCACTGTTCAAAATGTGCTTACAGTTTGGGTGCAGTCGTTTAGAAAAGCAGAGCTACGTCATCCATCGAAAAAATACATTTTTATTTATTCAAAGATGGAATATTTCTAGGTGGGGCTAACAGGAGAGCTAAGCTTACTCTTGGGGTTAATAGCCCTGTCTTGCCTAGTCTCCCCACCGCTGTGGCAAGCCCGCCACATCAGTTGAATTCCACACACGGTGCAGAGTAACAGTTAATCTGTCCAATAATATGATACATTCTTTTCAAAAACGCAAAAGATTGGGTTGGTAATAATGTAAGCTTATGTGTATAAGTGGGGGTGTGATCTTCTGTATATCGTTGATTATCCTTCCTACTTTATTGTACTTTAGCGTTACATATCGTTACTTGTCCTCAGTTTGTATAATCTGATTTGCCTACTGTCAGGTCTTCCCTCAAGTACAAATTAAAAACAAATAATTTCAGTTTATCTGGTTGGAGGCCAATTATTTTATATTCGACATTATGTTGTTATTTATCCAGACACTAGGTAGTGATTATTTTAACTAGTTAGATTGGGCTATTCAGACAAGAAAACATCACTTAAACGAATAAGCTAGTTTGAATATAGAAATACACATTGAACCACAATTTTTGTACCCCTACTATCAATGCGCGTACCCAACTTTGGGTATAGCTGATTTGATCCAATCAGCAAGTCTGCGAAGTTGGGTGTTTAAATTTCTAACACAATGACTAGCTGAGTGCCAATCAATGCAGGTCTGGGAGAGGGGAGATTGGTCTCACCTTTCTATAAGAATGATGCGTGCTTTGTGAGCGTGTGCACAACACTGATAATGTTCTACACAAAACAAGATATCTGCAAGTTGTAGGAGGGTGCGCATTATATGCTCTAAAATTCAGTACTTTGGTCCAACAGAGATGTGTCTTCTGCACCTAACCCAACCCAACTGTATGTGGGGGGGGGGGGGTGTATCGTGATGTCGACCCCACTGTGCAATCAAGGTTAACCGCCTTGTTCACCTGGCTGGTTCTGGGATTTAATCTGCTAGGCTGCCAACTGTTTATATGTGAGAGATATAAACCTGCCTCCCAAAGATGAGCTGAACAGAATAGAATTAGAAACCTTCACAGCATCACATCACACCCGAAGGCCCCTCACTCACCTGTGTAGAATGAAATCCTTGAAATATCTGCAAGAGAAGGAGAGAGACAAGACAGAGGTCAGTTGAGTTGTGTCGATCTGTCGCTTTACGTCAGCACACTGGGCTCAGGAGGAGAAGCAGCCACCGGGGGTGTTCTGTGTCAATGGTAATCTTAGAGGACAACAGATTCACCCTGGTCCTGGTCCCAGAGCGCCCCCTGGGCCCTGAAGCTCGCAGCCTGCATCCAAAATAACACCCTGTTCCTAGGTACTAATCCCCAACAGGCACGTCATCTTTGACTCTTTGGGGGTCGTAGGGGAGGAAGCTGGCACAGACGGGACTCCCCTAGGATGACATCACCACCCGTTAGCGTCGCAGTGGACTAAAAAGCCAGAGATGACAGCATTGTGAAGGAAACCTACTGGGGTCGGGTTTCAGGGTGCTAAGTGGTGCTTTGGCAACATTAAAGACAGGAAGAAAAACGGACGGATAGATGGATGATGTGGTTTTTATCTCAGGTGTTACGTTACAGGAAAGGTTAATCCAATGTCGAGAAGAGGAAGCGGTCAGAGTACAGTGAGAAGAGGGATGAGTCATCCTTGTGTGTGTCTGTGTCCTGGCACTTTTACATGTGATTACAGTCTAGTCGTGACATTATTCCAATCCATCACCTAGTCAGTAGACCCATAACCTAGTCAGTAGGGAACCCATAACCTAGTCAGTAGGGAACCCATAACCTAGTCAGTAGGGAACCCATAACCTAGTAGGTAGGGAACCCATAACCTAGTCAGTAGGGAACCCATAACCTAGTCAGTAGGGAACCCATAACCTAGTCAGTAGTGAACCCATAACCTAGTCAGTAGGGAACCCATAACCTAGTCAGTAGGGAACCCATAACCTAGTCAGTAGTAAACCCATAACCTAGATGTTCAGGTGAAGTCTGCTATGGTGGTGATGTTAAACCACAGTGCAGCCAGAAGAGGCACAATATATCTATACATAATTTTTACGTGTGTAACATGGAAAGAGCCACAGCACTTAGCATCCCACACAAAAACAACCCAATTGCTTCGTAGCCACGGAAACACACGTCAAACCAACCAGGTTGCGGAGGCCAGATGGCGGGCCTCAGTAATAAACGACGAGTGGTAGAAATGGTTTTGGAGAACAATGACAGATCTAATGACAGTGAAGATGTGGCAAAGAGAGGTTCTCAACAGCCTCCATCGAATCTCATCCATCCTGGCTTTACGTCCCCAACACATGACATCCAGCAGCTTGGGATGTGAAGAGAGCAACATCAGGACACAGACGTCTGGATTCACTTCAACAAGATTTCCCATGGTCAAATCACCATGACTACTGAAAGATGTCCAACTTGAATCCTACAACCGTACAGACCGATATGGCTCATGTACTTACTGTAAGTCGCTCTGGATAAGAGCGTCTGCTAAATGACTAAAATGTAAAATGTAATACTGATGCTAAGGCTGTTTAGAGTTTTAATCATTAGATTTGAGAAGAGTCATGTTGTGTCTAAACAGCTCGTCTATCTATCCTTTCTAAGTACTGGCTGGACAGTTGTTAAAGAAAACCTTGGTCCTTTAATAATCAATAATTCCAGGCGCCAGTTGATCAAATCACCATGTAAACGACAGGATTGACTGGCCCTCTGAAGCTTAAAGGATTACACATGCTAACTGGCTCTGTGTGTGTGTGTGTGTGTGTTTGTTTAATGAACTATCGTCACCTCATGGTCTCAGTCACTGGGTCACCAGCAGAACATGCTAGAGATGCTTATAGCCAGCTTTAAGGGGACTGATCACAACCCACTGCGCTAATGTGGTAACGCTACCGCTCTGTGGTCTGAACCAGCCTGGTGGGGCGGGGACACGTCAGTGTGAAGTCTAGGTCTTTAAGTGTTGTCAGGGATATGGAGGGCCATGTGGGGTTGTGTAGGGGGGCAGTTGGCTCAGCGTTTTGTAAGTCAGACTTATAGTCTGAAGGTTGGCTTGTTGATTCCAGGCTGTGTCAAATGTTGTGTCCTTGAGCAAGACACTTTACCGTAAGTTGTTCCAGGGGGACGTCCCTGTATTCACTGTAAGTTGCTCTGGAAAACTGTTCACTAAATGATTCAAATGTAAAATGGTGGAAAGTATTGGTCTGGCCTGTGGCCTGCTTATTGCCTGGCTCCTGGCCCGGCCGCCTGCTTTTGAGCTGTCCTCGCAAGGTTACACGCTAAGATATACGGCCTGGGAGTAGCCTCCGCAGAGCCTACATTATTCTAAGTGCTTGAGAGAAGGGTGGTCCCTGTCAGTAAACAAGGTCTTCTTCTCTGTGGTACATTGAAATCCTGCTGACAGGCCAATGCTGGAGAAGAACAAGAGCAGGGTCTCAAACACTGATGTTAAGCGTGTCGGGCACGAAGGACACACATTCACTGAGGACTCTGCTGTCAAAGACGCCTGTCCTCTGGTACCACAATGCTTGGCATTAACATCTATTACAACAGTTACTGTACTTACTGATCTAGTTGGCTTAAAAATAGGACTTCTCAAAATACACACACAATCTGAAATTCGGGACATATTGTGTCTGTCAGTACATACATTTCACACAGACACCAGTGGCCCGGATACTGACAAGATGTGGGTAAATTAAAGTTCTTGCCATAGAGATAATATGGAATTTACTAAAAATACACAAACGGGCTAGACGGTGGGGCTACAGGAAGCTACTGAAAACCCTTACTTTAAAAGGTAATGCCACATATCCTGATTTGCCTTCAGGTCATGACATTCACAGTACAGGTTGAACTCTGCCTCTAAGAGGAGTACAGGCTACCATGATGAATCCTGAAGCCATTGTAATACTAAGGGAATCTGTAATGAATCAACTACAATGTTTTTCTTAATCATTTGGTTGCACCCACAAAAATTTGAGTAAAACAAATTAGGCAGTTTATTCATTCATAAAGACTAGATCAGTAATTTTATTAAATTTTCATTAGGTTTAAATATTGTCCATTAGTCTACAACTAGGGTGACAGTATTGGCACGCAAATATCTGTTTTTGTAATTATGGCTACACCTAATGGAGAACATTACATTTTTCTGTGGTAGATTTAGCAGTTATAATCTTACCTTAAAAATAGCTTCAGTCTAAAGCCCTGTCATGTAATTTTGCTGGACTCCAAAATGTCACCCTTATCAAAATAACTCTGTTCCCTAAACACTCTCTGTTCCCAAGGCTGCAAGTAGGAAATAGGGGGTGATTTATTATCCTGACGTTTCAGATTTACCCCTCAAACCTCCGTAGCTCTGTATCATCCACGCTTTAATTACTGGTTGAAGTGTTTTGAAGTATGTGTGTCTTCTCTAGACGGACATTGTTTGTGTGGAGGTTCCTCTGTCTCCTGTAGCAGGAAAGCCCCAAAGCATTCAGAGATGATTATACAGGTTTGGAGATGGACGTGGCTGCATAAGTGAGAGCACAGGGCAGGCTGACGCATACAACACTGCAGTGAATCAGATGATTTTTCATAACCGCACACACGCACACTTTGTTTTATCTCTTCTCTATTTCACCAGGTACAAAAGCTGATTGAGACTTATTTCCTATGGTGAACTTGCCAAGAAATGCATGGCAAAGATGACAGTTAGAACAGGATACAGACTCAATACTCAAAATAAGCTATTTGCGATGGGGCCAAATGAGGCAGTCAGATTAAAATATGACATCAATAAATACGCCATGGGTTGCAAAACAAATACTGAGATTTGAATTACACCTTATATGCAGTGTTGCATCATTTTAGAATGAACGGATTGGGGCATAGATGGGAGTCCACCATTTAAGTCGAGTATAATTGTAAATATACTGTATATATACATGTATAAATGTGCAGATTAAATACAGTATCTCGCAAGTAAACTCCAACTTTAGCTTAGTTGTAGAGTAGATATTTTGTCAAATCCTACTTAGCGTTTAAACAAACATAGTCCACACACACACACACACACACACACACACACGCACGCACACGCACACACCTTAGTAAAAACAGCATCTACCTCCTAGTATAAAATATCTTTCACAGTGACATGCATTATCGGAATTTGATTTAATCTACTAGAAATTATGGATTAATTAGCTAATCTGCTAATTACTTTTGAAAGAAAATTGCTGACTATGAAGCTGACGCAAAGTCTCTCTTCTACTAAGAACACACTACCTGAGACAAAGTTGTTATTCTCTGGGCTCCGTGATGTCGATACGCTTGCCTGAACCTCACTACTTCCACCTGACTGGACCAATAATTCACTTGATTAACTAATCTCCTTTCAACCGCCCAATCTGGATTAAGGCTGGGGTCACAATTAACTCTTTGACGAGAGACTCAGGTTCTACAGTAAATCACCAGAAAACACCATCCATCATGCAGAGAGGGAGTTCATTTAGAGACCGAACACAAGTGCTCACACACACACACACACACACACACACACACACACACACACACACACACACACACACACACACACACACACACACACTTCAGAACACTGGCATAGCGCTGACGCAGCTAAACAAGTAAAGGTCAGTTGAACCTTCACTAACCTTGGTTTAGCACAGGCTAACATAATGCTACACACTAGCTTTCTCCACTATGCTACGCTAGGCTATAGCTACCCACCGTAGGCCAAGCAAGTGCGTCCGTGGACAAATAAAGAGAAGCATGGCGGATTAAGACATGGAAAGTGTGGAGAAAGAATGAAAGTGTGTGTGATAGATGACGTGAAAAGAACTGGGTCAACAATCCTATGAGAACGTATGTAAATAAGATGCTACTGCTGCAAGAAACGGCTCTTAGTGGCTGCGCTTCAAGGCGACTACTACAAACGTGCATTGGTAATTTTGTTTTCCCATTTAGCTTCTGGCGAAGCCCTCCTTCTGCCTCTCTGCACTGCTAATGGTTAATCCCGTGACAGAGTGTGTGTGTGTGTGTGTGTGTGTGTGTGTGTGTGTGTGTGTGTGTGTGTGTGTGTGTGTGTGTGTGTGTGTGTGTGTGTGACCCCTCAGGACAAGGTGTGTTGCTGGAGCATGTAGCATCACAGCGGTCTGTCTGGTGGAAGTAACAGAAGTCAAATGACCACCTCTAGCACCTTCAACACCTGTTCGACACACGCACGCACGCACGCACGCAATCAAATTAACAGCTCTAGCCCTTATACTGGGGCTGTCATACGGGGCCGTCATACAAACCATTGTAGACAAATGTGTAAAGAAAAACAACTCCTGTCCTCTAGCTATAAACTGACACACGTCATATTAAATTAAAGCGGTCCGCTATGAAGGAAAATTAGGGACATATATTTATATAAATATATACACCATGAAAAAAATTAATAAAAAGGGAAATATATAATTTAAGTGATAAATAAAAGAATTAATAAAAACATGTAACATTTGTAATGATGCATTTCTACATTTAACTATTTCTATATTTAATTATTTATTTCCCAATTTATTTTTGTCATGGTTGCAGTCATTGTGAAATCTGTCATTATATAGTCTGTCATTAAATCATCACTTTTGTCCATCAAAGATGAAAGGGCAGGCTCTAACCTCTGATTGGTTTGATCACTACAATGAACTCTCCATGTTCAAGTCCATGCACTATTATTCATCATTTAAATTATATATTTCCCTTTTTATGTATTTCATGGTGTATATATTTATTTAATAATGTCCCTAAAATTCCTCCATAGTATGTCATACTATACATAGTCCACAGACACGCCTTGACGTAGCCCTACACACTGGCAGTATATGCACTTAAACCATAGACTGTATATATTACTGGATGTAGCATCCGGTTTGGCAAAGTGATGCAAATGTGGAAGTGCCTTTAACCTGCATTCTATCTGAATTCCAGCTGGGGGCGACACTTGTGTTACCATAGACTGTAACATATATGGACGTAGTTACTGTGACATCAACTATTGGTATCTGAAAAGCATTTTTGAAGCTTATTGTGGGTGGAGTTGACCGCCGCCATCTTGGTAGCGAGTGACTCCTGGATAACCAAAAATGGGCAAAGAAATGGGACGTGGGTAGAGCCGAGGTGCCTGGTTGCTGATGCCATGCTTAACTAAGTGCGACATTACCAAGTTAGCAAAGGCGAAGAAGCTAAGCTAGGCTACACGCTACGTTGCATTGCTAGCGGTTGCTAGTCAGCCGTTGCCAGTCACCATATCGTTGTGTAATGTGTAATTTTATAAATTCAGTGTCTTCATTTTCAGCTTGTGACTTGTGATTATAGCGTTTGTCAATTCGCTTTTTTCAGATATTCAATTTCTGCACACCACAGTTGCCACTTCGCAGACAATCATGTGGAAAGTTATTATAATAATATGCTAAAAGCACAAACACTGCAGATAAGTTCAGTGACTGGAATTAACTGAAGCGATAGCAGAAAGGACAAACCACTAGCAGTGACCACGATTTAGAGCGCCAGCACCACATCAGTCACTCATTAGGACAGTCCCTTAATTATAAAACTTTAATAATTAAATGGATGAATTATGGAAATTCACCCCTGTAGAGTTGTCAATAACTTTTTTTAAACCAGGCTGTAAATTTGCTTGTTTCTGCTGTAAAGTTGTGCATTTTGCCATATCGGTTCATAGTAATTGCTTCCTTCTGCAGCCAGCCTCAAGTGGCCATTCGATGAATTGCAGTTTTGGGTACTTTGGGGTAGGCTTCATTTTTCAGCCTCTGAGTTTTCCCCTTGACTTAAACCAAGAGAGTATGGTTGACAATATCTGGGATTGGCCAGAATGGTAAGCTTTTCTGCATGTCACATAACCCAGTTAAATGCACAATGTGTAGAATTCCGTGGCATGAAAACAGAACTAATCTCTCTTTCAGTGAGCAGCTTCAAATATTTCACTATATCTAAAAAGTCTAAAAAGTTAGTTTAAATGGGACAATTATTTACTACACCGTGCATTTTTCCATTTAAACATGAATTTTGATGAGGAAATGCCAAATTGTGCTACCACAGTGTTTGTCAACGTGCATGCACCGGTCCGTATTGAATAAAGTTTATGAATTTGTCTGTGCTTTTTTGTTTGTTTGTTTGTTACAAAGCACTGTATAGTGTAGGGAATTATTATCCCATAAAGATTGTTTATTGGCTTAAAAATATTGAATACAGCCTAGTGGCTTTATTCGAACGAATAAAACGAATACAGCTTTTCCACAATGTAAGCTGGTCAGCAGGAAAGAGAGAGTAGTTCCATTGTTAAGGATTAGATGATTTTTTTAATGGATTTCTAAATTCAATTGGGTGTGCAATCACAATTCAACCCTGATTGAATACTTTAGGCCCCGAGCTACACAGCCGTTATCAAGTGGATGATATACCGTGGTCGGTAGATGTGTGAATGTTCAAATCAAAAAGCCATAGATGTTTAGACATTGAGACAACGAGTCTCCAGAAAGCAGAGGCTCATGCCAAATGTTGCCCTCTTTGCAAAAATCTCATTAATGTTTCAAGAAGGGAGAGAAATAATAAAACATTAATTATGGATGATGATCTACAAAAAGGCCCCCCACCACTAAAGAAGCACATTGTTGCATACCTGTCATCCATCTGTCCTCCCACCCTCCCACATACTTTCCCCCCAGGGACTGAGGATTTTTATTACCTGGACTGGCACATTATTATCTACAGCTAGGATGAAGGACAGAAACCACAAACTCCAGAGAGAGTTCATTGTCACAGCCAGCTTCCCAAATGACACCCTATTTCCTGTGGGCCCTGCTCAAAAGTAGTGCACTACATAGGAAATAGGCAATCATTTGAGATGTGGACAACAACTAAGGCATAAGGTCAAGAACTAGTACCCAGGCAGACATCAATAGATTATTAACATTGGATTGAATAGTAGAACATCTATAATCTGTTATCCAGGGTTCAGTCAGTATAGTACTACTGTACCATGGATGAATACAGTGGGCAGTGGAAGTCACAAGGGCAAGTTTTACATTGTACTGCTTTAATGTTTTTGAAAAAGGAATTACATCGTTCTTATTTAGAGAAAATATCAACTGCCCTTGGTTAAGAAACTCATTTAAAAAAATCACAGATCTTTTGTTTTTACTCTTTGTCGAGTGTTTTACATTCTTGTGGCGGCATCATGTTATGGGTTTGCTTTTCATCTGCAGAGACAATCTACTTTAGACATTAGATTTACTATTAAGTTTGATCAAATGCAATGATTCTTAAATATAGTTTTTGTATGCAAAGGGAGACAGAAAGGAAGGGCACAGACAGTATGCCAGAGTATATATTTTGCAGCGACATGTGTCTCGAAATCAAACTCCTTAGCTCTACTTGCTCTGCAAATAATAGATACTGGTAAGGTACCGGCATTGCAGCTTGCCTTGTGTTACTTTTGAGGTGCCCAAAACTACGTTGGTTACGTCTCCTTAGTAGCACGACACAGCCATTTTAAGACAAAAAACGACAGTAAAACCTCGGGATGGCACCATCAGCCTAGTGGGAATAGCCGATTGGTTTGACAAATCGGTGATCTGAGGTATATCTTTAAAAGTAAATTTCATCAAGCAAGCTGCCCTTTGCATTGAATACACATTTTGTATCAATTAAGAGTGTAATCTATGCATGTATGATTATTTAAAAAAATTGTATTAATGAACATCAAGTGCTCACATGTAAATTTCACAATGAGTTTTGCCACAACATGGTTATCATACTTTTGACTGATGCAAAGTAGTGTCTGGATTGCATCTGTAAACAAATATGTTGACAATATAAACAGCATTATACAGCAGTCAAACACAGGTAGGGAAGCTGTGACCTCAGTGAGCGCAGAGTTATTAATGGAGTGTGTTTGTGGTGATCCTGAAGAAATATATGCTCACTGTATTTGGTGTAATTATGTGTTTATGTATTTATATAAAAGTCATTTTGTCGACACTAATCCAAAGCAACCTACAGTGAGTCCATACATTGTCATGTTTTTCTGTGGGAAACAAACCGAAAACTCCTGCAAGAACTACAGTCAACTGAGCAACAAAACAACTGTATTTAATAATCATTGTTCATTTCCGTTGTATGTAAAAAAAGGGGATTTTACTATTTATGCATTTCATACTTGCTAATTTGAGGTCAACATGTAAACAACAAATAGCATTTGTTAAGTAGGGTTGATATTAATATTTAAGATATCATAATTTTCAATCTGTTAATCCATAACGTAAATCGCTCTAGTTGAATTATTCAAATGTATAATTAAATACTGGTTTGTTGTTGTATTGGGCTGTAATTCCCTTTCCCAAATGCACACAAACTATAATATGAATGCCATGTAGATCAAAAGACACAGATCTGCACTGATATTATGACTGCTATAAGAGATGACATACTCATCAATCTAAATTATGTTTGATCATTATTAACAGCTACTACCATCTAACTTCAATCATCATCAGATGAATTAAGAAGTGGTTCAAAATACCTTGCTAATTCTGGTATAATTGTCAAATTAATTTTATGTCTGACTACATGCTGTGTAAATCACCTCATTACAATTAGCAATATGAGGACAAATGAACAAACACAGATTATGGGAGATTTGAAAATCTCTCACATGAACACACAGTAGAATAGAATAGTGTATTGGAAATGGAGTTCGATTGAGCCAGCCTGTCCAGGGTCTCAGTGCGTTCAACACAATATGAGAAGGCAGCGGAATGACATCCTTACCGTGGTATAGACCTTCCATTTAAAGAAAGCACGCCAGCCCAGTACAGGAGAACAGGAAGGGAAAAAATACTCCTTCAAGTGTGCTTATTAGTACACAAACCTGCACGAACACCATCCCCCGGCTCCTGCCCTATCCTCTACCACGACGGGACCCAGAACAATATCCTGCCATGCAGAGCAGAAGAACTGCCTTCCTTTACGCTACCAGAGAGTGCGAAAGGGGGTGTGCGTAAACCGAGTGTGTGCGCACAGCCTACGGGCCGACTGCCTCCAAATGACAGAGGGGGATGGAAGCAGGGAGGGAGGGGGCGGGGCTCTTTGTCTTTCCGACGTGGGGGGGAGGGGGGAGCCTGGGGGAGATGCAGCGGGAGGGGGAGGAGAAGCAGTCGGCACGAGAGAGACGGAAGGATTTGAGAGACATGGAAAAGGAACAGACGGATGAACAGAAAGGAGGGAAATTCGCACGTCACCAATAAAAAAGGCGTCCGTCAGAGCGCGCATGCTTGTGAAACCTCCTCTGAGGTGGCGCGGGCAGCAGACTGGGGAACGGTTAAATCAGCTTCCTGTTCCTGCCAAGAGCCACCAAGGACCCCCTGCAGTACCCTCCCTGTAATAATCACCAGCGCTGTTTTCCTCCGGACACACGTTTCGTTTGCGCTCTCTCACTCTGCCCCAACAAGAGAGGGATGGAATACTCGAGGAGGGCTGAAGCCTTGGGAACTGACCTGAGGCAGATTACAGTTCGTTATCGCAGCAATTTGGGGAATTTTCTTTGACCAAATCTAATTTTCCAATAGTCCCTCCTGGGCAGTGAATCGTAGTGGAGGAGGAAACGTAGAAATACAGCCAGTGTGTGTGTGTGACTTGGATGAGAAGCTGAAAAAGTGCCAGAGATGAGCTGTCCGACAAGATGGATAGATCCTGTGCAGTTTGATGAAGCCGTAATAACATTCCCCCAATCAAAATATACTATTCACATTTGTCACAATACCTCCTGTGATCTTCTGCTCACGCTGGGCTAGATAGCGGACAGCTGAGGAACACAACTCTGTCCTCTAGTATTTTATAGAAGCAGACATATTTGACAGAAGTCGCTTACGTTACGCAGAGCAAACAAACACGTCCTCAGCGAACTCTACAGGAAATACAACTTGATTGACAGCCAGAATATCAATGTGTAAATATTATTACTCAGAAATGTTGTCGGGTTGCTCGGCAGACGGCCGTGGTTGTTTTCTGAGATGACTATGTGACAGAAGCCAAGGCTTTCTGATGCCTGGGTAAACGAGAACAGTGAGAGAAACGCAATTATGGCAGAAGGCTCATCTGATACCCAGCCTGTTCCGGATGGCCAGCAGAACGTAGCATTGTTTAGTGGGGGGGAAATAAGCTGATTGAATTTTTTTTCGAAATGGGATAATAGGTTAAGCCACCAGCCCCCAAAACCACAGTTTATCCGTAAGATACCTGAACCTGCCGCCCTGCGGTTATAACCACAGTGACCTTTAACAAAGACACCAAAAACTAGCAGTGTAGAAGTGCAGTACAGTAACTGCATAGTATTTCATATACCGGTAGTCTTAATATTCCGGCCATCTGTGTGGAGACAAAGCAGCGATCTCATTGAGTGACATTCAAAGCCACTAGGCTGAGCAGCTAGCTAGCTCAAATATCTTAACATAAGGTGGAGCTCCTCAATGCATTTAGTTCCAGTTCCCCTGGGGATGTAGATGGATGTAGACCAGGGTGGAGCCAGCTCAAGCTAACCCCTGGATTTCCAGCTCTTCTTTCCAACAGTACTAACACCAATGAAACGCACTTCATAGAAAACTGAACGTGTAGCTAGAGAACTCACAATTCTTGACTGACAGAATAATATTTAAGTTTTCCTAATCAAGTGCAAACATAATCTGTGACTAATACTAATTCTAGACGTATAAATATCAACTGAATTTGGTAACAGGACGTAAATTAGACCCCTCAGTTGACCTACAGGATGTGTCCGTGACACTGTGCAGACAATGACTCCTCTGACTGAGTGAAAATGCCTTCAAGTCAATGAAGGAAAGTGTGTGTTTGTGTGTGTGTGTCAGTTAAAAGACAACCGCATGAAACTGACCTACCCTTCCAGAATGGCCTTTGGCAGATTTCCAATTTTTTTACTGGCAAATAAAACCCAAAAACATATAGCAATTCGGTCAGTCTTCTAAATAAAAATGCATTACATTTCCAAGGAGATTTCTTTAATTTTCTAAAAGGTATACTATACAGCCAAAAGTAAGTGGACACCTGACCTTTACACCCATATGAGCTTGTTGAACATCCCATTCCAAAACTATGGGTTTTGAGTTGCAAAACCCCCATTTGTGGCTATAACAGCCAACACTCTAATGGGAAGGCTTCCCGCAAGATTTGAATGTGTCGTTGGGAATTTGTGCCCATTCAGCCAAACGAGCCTTTGTGAGGTCAGGTACTGATATTGGATGAGAAAGGCTCACAATTGGAATTCCAATTAATTCAAAAGGTGTTTGAGGTTGAGGTCAGTGCCATGTGCACGGCCACTCAAGTTCCTCCACACCAAAATCGTCTTTATGGACCCCGCTTTGTGCACAGGGGCACAGTCATCCTGCAACAGAAAACCCCTTCCCAAAAATGTTGCCACATGGTTGAACACATCCATGCTGTGGTTTTGATCAACAGTGTTTCTAAAATTAGCCCAGAAACACAAACGCATATTGTAGAATTCGTATTTGGGAGGAAATTTTCTAGTAAATTATCTCACAAAAGTGAGTACACCCCTCACATTTTTGTAAATATTTGATTATAACTTTTCATGTAACAACACTAAATAAATGACACTTTGCTCAAATTTAAAGTATTGATTGTACAGCTTGTATAACAGTGTACATTTGCTGTCCCCTCAAAATAACTCAACACACAGCCATTAAGGTCTAAACTGCTGGCAAGTGAAAATGTCCAAACAGGGCCCAAAGTGTCAATATTTTGTGTGGCCACCATTATTTTCCAGCACTGCCTTAACCTTCTTGGGCATGGAGTTCACCAGAGCTTCACAGGTTGCCACTGGAGTCCTCTTCCACACCTCCATGACGACATCAAAGAGCTGGTGGATGTTATAGACCTTGCACTCCTCCACCTTCCATTTGATGCCCCACAAATGTTCAATAGGGTTTAGTTCTGGAGACATGCTTGGCCAGTTCATCACCTTTACCCTCAGTGTCTTTAGCAAGGCAGTGGTCATCTTGGAGGTGTTTTTGGGGTCGTTATCATGTTGGAATACTGCCCTGCAACTAGGCCTGCACGATTTGGGGTAAAATATGAATCGCAAGTATTTTGCTTAAAATTGATCACGATTCTCTGCTACAATTTTTGTCTCATGAAGTTTAATGTTTATTGCACATATGAATCATGACAAAACAAATTGGCAGTACCAAACAGATTTGTTGCCACCTATAGCACACTGCGCATCTCCAGAAGCCTGTAAACAGAGGCTTCAATGAATAAAGAAAGCTAAGTACATACTGGCCATTTAAGTACAGTAGGCTACAAAAATAGTGACCATTTTCTTTATATAATCGAAGCCATTTAAAATAAATCGGGAACAGGGGTAAATTGAGATCGCAATTTTATAACAATTTATCATACCGGCCTACCTGCGGCCCAGTCTCTCAAGGGAGGGGATCATGCTCTGGTCCAGTATGTCACAGTACATGTTGGCATTCATGGTTCCCTCAATGAACTGTAGCTCCCCATCAGCACTCATGCAGGCCCAGACCATGACACTCCCACCACCATGATTGACTGTAGGCAAGACACACCTGTCTTTGTACACCTCATCTGGTTGCCGCCACACACACACGAAACTATCGGAAACAAATAAGCTTATCTTGGTCTCATCAGACCACAGGACATGGTTCCAGTAATCTATGTCCTAGGTCAGCTTGTCTTCAGAAAACTGTTTGCGGGCTTTCTTGTGCATCATCTTCAGAAGAGGCTTCCTTCTGGAATGACAGCCATTCAGACAATTTGATGCAGTGTGCGGCGTATGGTCTGAGCACTGACAGGCTGACCCCCCCCTTCAACCTCTGCAGCAATGCTGGAAGCACTCATACGTCTATTTCTTAAAAACAACCTCTGGATATGACGATCAAACATTTTTGGACGATCATGGCGAGGCCTGTTCTGAATGGAACCTATCCTGTTAAACCGCTGTATGGTCTTGGCCAATTCTTTTTTCATAACCTCAGAGAGTTCTTTGCCATGAGGTGCCATGTTGAACTTAGAGGTAGACCGATGTGGGTTCTCAGACCGATGCCGATCTTTTGAAATCAGGGTCGACCGATGGCAGGTATATGCTGCCGATTATTTTTGGCCGATATTTGCTTATTTGTAACCTCTATTTGAAAGATAAAAATCTAACACTAAATAGTACTTAAGATACAACAAATTTCTCAACAAAAATATTTATTGAACACTTGAACGCCAATCTGCACTTGAATACTTACATTAAACATGTATAATGTCAAAACATATATTGTATACATAAACAAAACGGGTAAGAACTAAGAAAAAAAATAACTTCACTTTGACAAATAAACTTTTAAATGAAAAAATAAAGTTTTATGCACTTAGCAGCATTTATCCAACATCTGAGAACAATAAAATAAATTGACCATTTTAACAATAGTAGCAACCAGCAGCTTTTCTTTGTTTTAGGTCTGAATAAAAATGTATACAGTATCACTTGAACACAAACAATCTTAATGGAGCTTCACTTCTGCTACTTAATCATTTAAAATAAAAAGTATTGAAGTTACTAAGTGAATAAAAAGTTAGTGGCATTAGATAATCTACTTAAGTGCAATTGACTTAGCAGCGCCATCTCCTCATTTCTGAGGGAAGGAACATTTTTAACAACAATACAGAAAGAAATGTGCATAATATCATGCTTAGTTTTGACCGAATTTGAGGCACCATAGCTCCGGCTGTGTTTATCCCACAGAGATGAGCCACCACTTATTTTCGTCTGATCTTCCCCTTTCCAATGGTACCAAGCTTTAGTTGCTAGCATGTAGGGTTCGCGAGATAATCGCGTTCGCCCACCAGAGCGTCAATTGACTTTGAAGGGTTTTAATCGGCTTGATATTGGCCGATACCGATTATGTAAAAAATTACCAAAAATCGGCCGATTAATCTGCGTACCGATAAATCGGTCGACCTCTAGTTGAACTTCCAGTGACCAGTATGAGGGAGTGCATAAGCGATAACCCAAAATTTAACACACCTGCTCCCCATTCACACGAAGCCTTGTAACACTAACGAGTCACATTAAACTGGGGAGGGAAAACTGCTTAATAGGCACAATTTGGACATTTTCACTTAGGGGTGTACTCACTTTTGTTGCCATCGGTTTAGACCTTAATGGCTGTGTGTTGAGTTATTGAGGGGACAGCAAATTTACACTGTTATACAAGTGTACACTCACTTCTTTACAATGTAGAAAAGTCATTTCTTTAGTGTTGTCACATGAAAAGTTATAATCCAATAATTACAAAAATGTCAGGGTGTACTCACTTTTGTAAACCATCCTCAATTCTGAGAATTGCAGCTATTTCAGAGAAGTGTTACCCTAAAAACATGTCCCACAGGATGCCTAAACATTCCAGATAGTTCTCCTCCAACCTGAGAATCACCTCATCCCGCTCTCCCTCCATCTCCCTGAATCTCCCTCCATCCTTCATCTTCACTATCATGCTGTCAGCCGAGGGGTTTTTAGTAGCCAAGGGGTTTAGAGTTCAGCAAGGAAACCAGCTCCAGCTTTGATGTTAAAGAGACTCCCGCTGCTTTTTGACTGGGAGTAAACCTGCCAACACATCGGCTTCAAACAGAATCAGTCCCTGAGCACAGAGCGCCCGCTAGGGTGTGCTACCTTGACAGTCATAAGGAATGAGTCCAAGTGCACGGAGCGCTGGCTAGCGTGTGCTACCTCAAAAGTCCCAAAAAACTAGAAACCGTGACGCAGCACCGTGGCAGTCACAGTGTGCCACTTTTCAGTCAACTAACGAGGTGAACTAGAGTCCATAATAAAAGGGATATGATATGTAGACAGTATGCATGAACAATATATACCATCAGTTTGTTTACTTCACGATGATTTTTTGGCAGGGTAGACAATTGCAATTTTGTGACAATACAGGCCTATTCGTTTAATTTAAAAAAATCCTTGCATTGGTCAATATAGCTTAGATAACCTTTGATAGATATACTGTATGCATTCGTATTAGTCTTAAAGTTTTGTGCACACATTTAATTAGATTTGGATCATTTAATTGCATTTGAAGCTGCACTGTGTAACTTGCACATAAACCTTTTCATTTTCAAGCATTCTGTTTCAAAATAAGGAAAATTGTCAGGATGCATAATGGGGAACACGTCACCGCATTCAACTCTACTAAACCCGTTTTGGAGCTCTTCTTGTGATGAGGCAAGCCACCACCCCTAATTGAACATACAGGGTACATTCATGTGTTAAGATGTGTTTCTTTGAATGGTTGTATATCTAGTATCCAGCCTTCTACAGGAAGAGGCAATTAATGTAATTAAAACAGCTCTTATAGCATTCAGCTAACACGAAAACAAAGCCTTAACGCTAATAGCGTTTTATAAACATCCTAATTAACCTGACAGATCTTATTCTACCCGTTCATTCTCTTTCTCCTTCAGACAGCTGTCCTCCTGAGTGGCACCCTGTGCCCTACATAGTGCACTAGCCTGTAGGAAATAGGGCACTGACTGTAACAGTACACCACAGTAAGCTGCTGCTGTGCCCCCCTACCCCATTGTGCTTCTCCAGATTACCCTTTAGATGAAGTCAGGATTAAGACTGTTTAATGGCCTCGCTTTAAGCCACACCCACCCACACCAAGCCCCTTCCCCAGTAAAGACAGATAGATGTCCACTGTCAAGGT
Organism: Umbra pygmaea; assembly: GCA_016801145.1. NCBI lineage: Eukaryota > Metazoa > Chordata > Actinopteri > Esociformes > Umbridae > Umbra > Umbra pygmaea. The sequence goes on from JACXGM010004787.1 coordinate 29,546, forward strand.
AATAACAACAAGCAGGTTGGTATGTTTGGATGAAGGGATGTTCGTTCAGCAGGGCTGTATTGAAATAATGAGCATTTTATTTCAGAATTGTTTGCATTATTGTTAATCCTAATAAAAATTATTCCCAACCCACAAGCCCCCCCAAACAATAAAAATAAATGCAAATGTATTGTATAAGCCTAAACTTCTACTTTATTCTTTCTACAGTACATTATTGTAATGTATTGTAAAAGCCTAAACTTCTACTTTATTCTTTCTACAGTACATTACCGTAATGTATTGTATAAGCCTAAACTTCTACTTCATTCTTTCTACAGTACGTTACCGTAAAGTATGCTTCTACACAATACCACTGATTCATAATTAGCTGAAACGTTGTGACTGGAGCGCTAAAGAGTAACAGAGCAGCTTAACTGTACTCAGCAGATTACAGTAAGAGCCGGTTCAATAAGCCTCTGTTCTGACAGCTAGGTTATACACACATAAAATCCATTTAAAACACATTCACTACCACACACACACACACACACACACACACACACACACACACACACACACACTTGACATTCAAGGGAGTAACTTGCACTGTTTTTTTTTGTGTCATTATAGTGTAGCTGTCTGCCAACATGAAGAGAAAAATGTGTTAAAAAGTGTGTGTGTGTGTAACTGTCAGAGGGATAGAAAGCTGAAGAGCGTAGCATAGTGTACAGCTTCCTGGTGTTTTCATAAGTGTGCAAACTCTCAGCATCCTCAGCCAGGATACAAGATTGACAGGAGAATAATGGAGGGCTTATCCATGAAGGTGAGACACTTTATCCATGGAAGTGAGACAGCTTATCCATGAAGATTACAGCCAGAAATCTAAGCTACCTGACTGAGTGACAAGTGGGTGATCCCTGACCTCTGTGTCTGACCCTGGTTTATTGCCTATTAAAACTCAGAGCCTGACCTGACCCATCCGGTACACTGGTTTAATGTGTGTCGCCCACTAGTGGCCAAGGTAGTATGGCCTTAAAAATAAATCAATGCAAATTCAGTCTATAATAGAATAACACTAGATGGAACTGAGAGCATTTTACCAACAGTACATTTTATTACAATATGTTGAAATACAACTCCAGAAACTTCCTGGTGACATTTTCTGACAAGCGTTTAAGTAGATATGGTAATTCTAGGGCCCTATGATTTCTGCATTGCAGAAACCATTAACACAGAATTCAACAATATTAAAAAACTCATCGTAATTTTTCTATAATGCTAATGTACTTATGTAATATTAGTAATAATTGACACCGCATTTCTCCTACAATAAAATGCAGAAAATATGGAAGCACATTTGCGCTCTATGCAGCGTGTTTCGATCAAGGCCAGCATGCGCCTCTATTATATCGTTCAAATGTATTGATGTGCTCGATATAAACCATGGTAATTACGACATTATAATTTCCCCAAACAGGTAACGCTTGGTTTTCTCCGTATCACTCACTTATTCCAATGCATGCATTTCTGAGGAAGTGTTACTTTGTTTAGTTTTTATGTAGACTATTCTGTTGCTAAAGGTTTAGGCCTGTGCCGTCTTGCCCAAGGACATTTGGCTCAGTCGGGAATCGAACTGGCAACCTTCTGACTACAACCTTCTGACTGTCTGACTCCCTACCCACTGAGCCATCTGCGCCCCATACAATGTAGCAATGTTACAGCAGTATTTAATATACTTAGGTTTGGGTTTTCGAATGCAACTTTGTACATTGTCGTTCAGTACAGATGCAGTTGCGAATAGGGAACAAAATAGTTCAGCAAACCACTTCTGCCATGGCAGTAGTTCCCAACCAGGGTTACTAGGACCCCTGGTGGTATAATAACCAAAATAGATTGGGGTGTTTATATGGAGGTGTGAGGTAAACAGTGGAAGCAAAATATGAAACAGAAATCAGGGAATTACAGAAGCCAAAAAATAAAACTGATTTTCATTCATAGATCTTTTTACAAAACAGAATTCCCCAACATTCTGCTAGTTATTCTGTCAACAAAGCCTTACTCTACATCATGGAACACTGAGTCAAACAGAAACTATTTCGACATCTCATATAAAGCTGGTTTTGGATAATAAAAAAAACATTTAATACATTTGTTTATATGCTTCAACTCTGCAAAGTAGTTAAAGCTTCAAATCGACTTTGATAGATTTACAACTACTTTAAAGTGCTTAGTTCTCAGACCGAGGGAAAAGAGAGCTGGAAAAAGGACTTGTCACCAACGCTAGACAGTCAAATAAAATGGAAAAATAAATCACAAAAAAATGAAATATTGCATTTTATTAAAAATACAGAAGTGACTGAAGCCCTACGATTGTGACAGGTTGTGTTATAGTTAATTCACATGTTCAAAATCGTCACATTTCTGACACTGTAATGACATGAGGAACTAAGTCCAGTGGTATTGCATCAGACCAGCACAGTGTGCACAAGCAGAGTGCTCCTGGTTCAAAACACAGACATACTTTTAGTATTGAATAGCATAATTTGAACACAGGCTGCATACTATTTCCAAATGTCCAAGTAGATGCCAAAGATACATTTGAGAAACCAAATTCAAATTGTAACCTATCAAATCCGGTACAACATGTATAACAAGAAATTATGCTTCGATTTTCATTGTTTCACAACTGTATAATATATAGGCCTGGAAACCCACTGTTACAAGAGAACAAAAAGGAAAAAAGATTGGCTCATTGATGTTGCATGCATGCACAAAATAAACGCCAATGGGGGTCAACAACACATGAGCGTTAATGTGCTAAACGACTCAGCTGTCCTGGGCCTGTGTGGAACACGCTGAACACAGCTTGAAGCAAACCTGTGGACGGGTCCAGATGATGCGTGACGCTGAGAGCAGATGTTTGCATCTCGCTTTTTATAACATCATCAGTGCATTTTGACCAACAAAAAGACTGACTTTGCTTTAGGTGACCTATCCATCATTGATGAATGTACGCTTATCTTCGACAAGAGACGGGCCCCAATGGAGGTGAACGTTGTGGCCAGACAGAGATCCATTCTAGACCCAATGCAATAATTTGGTTAGCACCGCTGACCTGGGTAAGGAAAGCCAAAATGAGCTATGATGGCAAACCTATCGTAGGCTTTTCAGGTACTGATGAACCGCAATCAACCAGGCACGTCTGCCAGCACAAATCCTTTTTATTCCCTGGATAAGGTAGACTAGCAAGGGCTAGTGATTCAAAGACAGTTCTGGTTTTAGTTTGACAAGGCTGATTATAGAACTGTACCATGTGGAGACTGATCCTAGATCTGTACCTAGAGGAAACCACTCAAGAGTCTGTTTTCATGGCAATACCTGTTGCAAGTCTTTATAGTGGCTCTCCTTCTCAAAACTTTAAATAAATAAAATCTCTGAGAACTTGGTAGTCCTTTTTTAAACAAATGTTATCTGACATTTAGATCTGAAAGGGGAACAGTTCACATGGTCAGATTAGCCTAGCAGACAGCAAAGGCTACCTTTGTTGTAAGGACATAGAGGACAGAGTACATAGAGCCATGCTTGACTGATTAGGGTGGAATTTGCAGTAAGTCCCTGGTAAATGAACAGAGTCTTGTTTGTGTCAGTGGTCGACTCTCCACTGCCATAATACTAGTAAAGCCTGTACGCTAACATGACTAACTGAAAGCGGATGTTGTTCATTGGATTCCACAGGGCAGAATACTGGAGCTGCACTGGAACTCAAGTCATAAATTGATTGAGAGTCAAGAGAACCAGTTTTCTGGGTTAGATAGATTTTGAGTTAGATAAATCAGATAATCTATCCTACCACATCGCTCTCCAGTGACTCCTTGTGTTCAGATTGGGAACCTGTAAATTAAATTGAGGAAGTATAGTCTGTGAACATAATCATCCCGTGCATGATCCGACTAAAGGCTTCCGTGTAGGATTCGCAGTGCGAAAAGAATCAGCGGCTCGGGCGACATATGGTTGGATGAATCATGTGCGCACCCCTAGTCATTTCACAGATCTGTACAAAGAGTTGCGTAGCTGCTGACAAGGCAGGATTAGAAAGGGATTTGGGAAAGGAGGAAAGTTGGGAAAAATAAAAAAAAACTGAAAAAATAAAGAACTGGCTGACGATCAATTCAAGTTTAGGGTCAAATTTACCCTTATATAGTTTTCATATCTGTGTTTCATGTCCAGTGTTCATGAATACCAGCTCATTCATTATACAATACAGGGCTGCTGACATGACGCTACATTCCACAGGAAATCCCACAACCTCCTGTCAGGCCACCCTCAGGCCACCCTACACCGAGATTTTGACATTGCGAGGGAAGTGGCTAGGAAAAAGATGCAGAGTTGTGGCGGTAGGGGGTTAGGGATGAGGTCAGCTTAATCTTGCACAGCTAGAGGGGGTCTCTACTGGCCCCGCCCCTGAACCCACAGCCCAGTAACGATCAGCAGCCCAGATGGAACCCTTAATTCTTCCCAAGCACACTAGTGTTCAAATTTAGTGCACTAGGTAAGAAAAAAGGTGGCAACTAGTACAGTATGAACCATACAGCCCTGCAGGCACAATCTATGAGGTCATTTCCTCCCATTGTAAGACAGTGCTACACTTTCCACACAGACCCTAATTGAGCACAAGGCAATGCATGGATAAAGTTACTGGAGGCGAAGCCAAACCACACACACGCACAGACACACTTCTCAAAATCCAGACATGTAATACAGCAACTACAAAGACACCAAACAATAGTTCCTGGCAGATTTTACAGTCACAACAGTTCACATGTTACAACTAGTTTATGGGTTAAGATAGCAATTAAAACATGTTTGATTTTCTGGGAACAGCTCAAGGGATAATGCGACAACTAACCAAAATAAAAGACATGTCTAACAAAATATTTATCTATAAACAGAATTTTCATAGGAAAATAGTCTTCTTCAAGGGGTTTTCCAACTTGGTGTATGTCTACCAACATGAATTATACAGTCAACATAACCCCAATCTACAATGGGCTCCAAAATTACTGCCACCCCTGACTGACAATGCAAAACAATACTGTAAAAATGATTACAGTACAATTAGAGCAAAAAAAATAATAATACTGTACTTTATTAAATGTGTCAACGGAACCAACCAAAATCATTTATTGATTACCAGGTAAATAAAAAATAAAATCTCCAAATCAAGGTTTCACAATCAATGTCTCCCTTAAAGATTATTGTAAATAACATCTACCAAAAGTAAACCAGAAATTAAATTCCACTTATTTAATTTCATTTAAGTCTTAAGGAACTATATTGAGCCATAACATCACTTCCTGTTCCACTAGGGTATAAAAATGAGGTAACACGCATGCAATATCCATGTCATCGAACACAATGAAGAAAACAAAAGAACTGGCAAAAGAGAGAGATGGGTCATAGACCTTCATAAAGCTGGTAATGGCTACAAGAATATCCACAAACGATTGAATATACCACTGAGCACTCAAGGCAATTATAAAAAATATTTAAATGATGTGAAACAGTTGAAAACCTCACAGAAAGAGGACGCAAATGCATTTAGCCCCCACAGGATAGGGGAGGAAAATGGTGAGGAAAGCAACAAAATTCCCCAAAATCACTGTGAAAGAATTGCAGGCCTTGGTGGTGTCTTACGCTGAAACTAGACCAGACGTGTCGCGACAGCGAACCATCGTAGCACCGTCAACGTGGTCTTTGGGGGGCTGCACTGGGAGCGTGATAACAGCATGTTGACATTAAGCAGAGCAGTTCTTTATCTTAAAAAAAACTTTTTAATTTCCACTATCAATGTATAGTAGGATGTGGCAGCGGATTGGCCACCTCGTCATCAAATGTCCAATGAGAGGTAGTAATTTGGGGGACCAATCTATACATCAATGTATCCTGGTCATCTGACTAGTCATCATAAAACCACGACTTCTGGAACGCGTGAAGGCCATAGCTCATACAATGAACCTTTTTAGATTAATTGTTAACAACTAATTTGACAATAGGTTTCAATTACATTTTCGTGTTTTAAAAGTTTCAAATACAATAATTTACATTTTAGTCCATGCAGTGTGAATTTTAGAATTATTTTATTTCATAATTATTACGTTTGTTTGGGGAATTTATATTGGATTATAAAGTTATTTTAGTGCATCTGCTCACCTCAGCAATGCTTGCGCTGAGAGACTGGAAGCGTAAAATTAAGCTGCTTGAAGCGAGCCTCGTTTTGCACAACGGCACGCTGCTGTTGGCTGTGTAGCATGACTCATTCATCTCCGTGAGTTCAAAACCTGCGACTTTTGTTTCGGTCTCGTTTGAGATGTTTCAGTGACGTGACGCGTCATTTAAATTACGACTGGAAGAATGTGCTTTGTTCAGATGAAACCAAAATTTACAATTTTCAGTCAGATACAGCATCGACATGTTTGTTGTGGAAACAGAGATGAATACAAGGAGAGGCACCTCATACCCACAGTGAAAAATGGTGGGTCAGTGATGTATTCGGGCTGTTTTAATTCCAGAGGTCCAGGGGCACTGGTCAAGATTGATGGCGTAATGAATTCCACTAAGTATCAGGCAATTTTTGGCTGACAATCTGTCTCTGCCAGAAGGCTGGGACATGGCCGTAGGTGACAATGACCCAAACATAACTCAAGATCCACACAGAAATGGTTCCATGACAACAAAATACATTTTCCACCATGGCCATCTCAGTCGCCGGACCTCAAACCAAAAAAAAAACCTGTGGGCTGAGTTGAAGAGGGCAGTTGATAAGCAAAAACCCCAAAAATGTGAAGGACCTTGAAAGGCTCTGTATAAAGGAATGGTCCAAACATTACAGGAAGAGATTCCATGCGGTTATCCCTTCCAGAGGTGGTTTCACTAAGTACTGATTACTGAATAAGGAGTGCCAATAATTATGAAACCTTGATTTTGTTGTAATTTCTCGTGTTAAATAATTGTATGATTTTGGCTGGTTCCATTGCAACTTAATAAAGTACAGTGTCTCACGTGTTGGTATTTTGAGTTTCTCTAGGATGATATTGTTAATGCTTTTAAAGTATTGCTTGTGCATTGCCAGTCAGGGGTGCCAGTCATTTTGGATCCCACTGTACAGTTTTAATGAACGTCATTAACATCAGCTCTAACCCATACAATTATCGTATTTGAATAGTCAAGTACAACACTTAAAAAAACATTGAAGTGAATACAGGAATGATGAATGTGTTTATTAAAAGATACTCAACACACACACACACACACACACACACACACACACACACACACACACACACACACACACACACACACACACA
>JACXGM010004788.1:0-21784 GCA_016801145.1 Umbra pygmaea
TTATTATTATTATTATTACTATTATTATTATTACTATTGTCATTACTATTTTAAAATTCTTATATTGTTGTAATTCTTGTTTTTAAGCCCACTGCATAGAATCGCCGAGCCATGTCAAAAAGAATTTCTCTGCATAGGATGATGTATGTTATTCAATGCATATGATAAATAAACCACTTTGACTTTGACTTTGACTAATGTTGGTGTTGACCTCCCACTTCAGGGACTGGCCTATTTGTGTGCTGTAACCACTGGAGTGTCCACTTGGCCTTGTGCTTAGTTTCATTGTCATGCTGGAAAGTCCAAGAGTGTCCCATGTGCAGCTTTTGTGCAGAACAAGGCAAATTCTCTGCCAGTATTGTCCGATGCTGCATTCATCTTGCCATCAATGTTTACATTGTTCCCCGTGGCATTAGAGCTCACACACCCCCAAAACATCAGTGAGCCACCACCATGGTATTCTTTTAACTATAGCCCTTGATGATCCCTCTCCAAACATAGCATGTCAAGGTGTTGTCGTGTATATTCAGCCCAAAATCCATTGAATTACGTTCTGGGGGAACTATTTAGCAAAACTGAAATATGTTTAATATGAAAAGATGAGAGGTTCAATTACATTCATAGGGAACTAGATTTAAAATTACGTAAAATATGAACATAAGAAGATCATGATGTAGTATATAAATAGCTGAGTTTTGTAGGGTGGAGTTCAGGGATGGTGGATGGGCATATAAATCTGCGACTTTCAGGCTGAAGTTTGCAAGTTCAAATCCAGATAGAAGCATTGTGTGTGTTTTGTTCTCCATTTAAGCGTGATGCAGAAGTGTTTATATTTTGTAGTAGTGTTAACTCTAAACTTAATCCTAACCTTAACCTTAGTAACCACATGGCTAAGCTTAAACGTGAATGCTAGTATATATTTTAGAACACTATGGAATGTATGAAATGTGTGAAATGTTCTTGCATTAACCGGCGAAATAAAACGTGCAAGTGCAACGTAATAGAAGGACAAATATAGCCTAATAACAAAACGTGCAGCTGAAACGTAAAAACACCCCAAAAATGATGGCATACAACGTAATTCATGTTTTCAAAATAGTTTCCTGAGAATGTAATTTGGGACAACTTCTGAGATATACAGTAGGGTATTTTTTTGGCATTGGCACAGTACAGGCTTATTTTTCCAGAGCAGCCCGTATGTCTTCAAAGGTTACCAGTGGGTTTTACTTTGTATCCCAAATAAATAAATCTTCTTTTTTGGTCTACCTGACCTTGGCTTGGTATCAAGAGATCCCCAAATCTTCTACTTCTTAATAATTGATTAAACAGTACTGACTGGCATTTGCATGGTTTGAATAATCTTTTATATCCTTTTCCAACTTTATGCAATTCCAGTACCTTATTACGCAGGTCTTTTGACAGTTTTTTTCTGCTCCCAATGGCTCACTATCTAGCCTGCTCAATGCTCTCATGTGAGAGCTAACAAACTCATTGATTATTAATACACAGACGCTAATTAAAATTTAAAATGCCACAGGTGAGGGAAATTAACCTTAAATTGCCATTTTAACCTGTGTGTGTCAACTTGTGTGTCTGTAACAATGCCAAACATTCAAGGGTATGTAAACTTATTATCAGGGCCATTTCATTTATTTCTGTTATCAGTATGGGTTTAAAAAGGAGCCAAACAACTATGTGATAATTAATGGCTTCATATGAGCACTATCCTTACATTACAGTCAGATGTTTTGCATGATCAGTCACTTTTTTGTCAAAATCAATGCCAAAATTTCACAATTTGCAAATTGTAATATGCTAATTTATGAGCACAACTGTATATACTGTGTATATATATATATAGGACGGGCTAGTATTACGCTCAGGACCGGAGTGAATGGAATGGTGCACAACGCACAAAAACCTGTGTTTTTTGTTTTGCACATTTGGGGTTTTGTGCGTTGCGCACCATTCCATTCACTCCGGTCCCGAGCGTAATACGAGCCCATCCTCCCCAATTAAGATCCACCGACCGCGGCTGATATATATGTATGTATCTGTATGTATGTATGTATGTATGTATGTGTGTGTGTGTGTATATATAGTTGCAATAAAAATGATTTAACCCCCGGTTTATTAAAATTTGATAAAATTTAAAGACTTTCAGCTGTTTGCAATGAACAAATCAAACAAAAGCAATTGAAATATCTCAACACAACGAATACTTCAAATGGTTTCCCCAAATTGAACTGCAAATGCAACTGATAATGACTTCTCCTGTCTCAAAATTATTCAACCCCTTCATGGCAACCATCTTTAGTACTTAGAGCACCCTTTTGCTGTTATGATCTGCTGCAAACGAGATGCGAAGCCAGACACCAGCCTGACACCAGACTTTTCTTGTGCTTTTGGGTCAGTAATGGTGTACGTCTTGTAGTTCTGGCATGGAAACCTTGTGTGTAGTACGCGTCATACTCACTTACTGAAACATCAGTGCCTGTTGCCACCAAGTCTTGCTGCAGGTCTTTTGCCGTCACTCAAGGGTTTTTCACAACCTGCCGTCTCATAAATGTGGTTGTGTCTCTGGGAACATTCAGTGCCTTCGCAATTGTTTTGTATCCCATTCCTTGTTTGTGAAGGGCGATGATCTCTTAACTTTTGGTCAATTTTGTTTGACTTATATGTATTTCTCACATGCAGTCCAACGTGTCACTCAGCAAACCCCTAGCCATTTCAGGTATTTCATGTGTTCCAGCTCAAGCAAACCTGGTGCAACTAAAGAATCCCTTGATTGGTTGCATCAGGTGTGCTTGAGACAACACCTGTTTTGCATAGTTGTGCTTTTGTGAGTCAATCTATTCAGGGGGTAGAATAATTTTAAGATTGGTTAAGTTAAATTATTATGAGTTGCATTTTCAGTTGGATTTTAGGAAACTACTTGATGCATTCATTGTGTTGAGCTATTTTGATTGCATTTTTATTGATTCATTGCAAAACAGCTGAAAGTCTGTACATTTTTACAATAAACCTGATTTGCCATGGTGGTTGAATAATTATGATTGCAACTGTATGTGCAAGATGCGTAGGGTCTGAAGAAGGCACTACTAGGGTATAGAGAAGCAAAGAGATGGGTTAGAGTCAACACGTACAATGGTCTGACAATAGCTCTGATAGTAATATTTTAAAACTAGTGAGTTGGACGGTGGACTTGAGATTCAAGTATATTTTTAGTTCATTCAAATCATTAGCAGCATACAACTGGAAGGAGAGGTGACCAAAAGAGGTACGGGTTTTGTGGCTAACAGAGAGATATACAGTGGGGAGAACAAAGAATTTGATACACTGCCGATTTTGCAGGTTTTCCTACTTACAAAGCATTTTCATCATAGGTACACTTCAACTGTGAGAGACGGAATCCCCAAAAAAATCCTGAAAATCACATAAATTTGCATTTTATTGCATGACATAAGTATTTGACACATCAGAAAAGCAGAACTCAATATTTGGTACAGAAACCTTTGCAATTACAGAGATCATATGTTTCCTGTAGTTCTTGACCACGTTTCCACACACTGCAGCGGGGATATTGGCCCACTCCTCCATACAGACCTTCTCCAGATCCTTCAGGTTTCGGGGCTGTCACTGGGCAATACGGACTTTCAGCTCCCTACAAAGAATTTCTATTGGGTTCAGGTCTGCAGACTGGCTAGGCTTCTTACGGAGCCACTCCTTAGTTGCCTTGGCTGTGTGTTTCGGGTTGTTATGTTGTCATGCTGGAAGACCCAGCCATAACCAATCTTCAATGCTCTTCAAGATGTCACGATACATGGCCCCATCCATCCTCCCCTCAAAATGCTCAGAAAAGCATCACCAAAGAATGATGTTTCCACCTCCATGCTTCACGGTTGGGATGGTGTTCTTGGGGTTTTACTCATCCTTCTTCTTCCTCCAAACATGGCGAGTGGAGTTTAGACCATAAAGCTCTAATTCTGTCTCATCTGGATCATCCAGATGGTCATTGGCGAACTTCAGACGGGCCTGGACACGTGCTGGCTTGAGCAGACCTTGCGTGCACTTCTCACCAAGCTGCTTGCCTATTGTCCTGTAGCCCATCCCAGCCTTGTGCAGGTCTACAAATGTATCCCTGATGTCCTTACACAGCTCTCTGATCTTGGCCATTGTGGAGAGGTTGGAGTCTGTTTGAGTGTGTGGACAGGTGTCTTTTATACAGGTAATGAGTTCAAACAGGTGCAGGTAATACAGGTATACATGAAATATATGAAATTAAAGGTGCAGTTAATACTCAATTCTTGCACAGCTAGTAGATTTTCAGCTGCTTTTGGGGTATCTCCTTTAATTAATTGATCGAGTCCCCCTCTCCCTGTATGGGTTTAGAAGAGTTGGTTGACCAGTTTAATTCTTCTTGTCTAAGTATTTTAGATGTTGTGGCTCCTGTCAAACTCAGGGGGAAAAAGGTTAATAGGCAGCCCTGGTTGAACAGTACAACCCGTGCTCTTAGGCAGTAGTGTAGGAGGGCTGAACGTAAATGGGTTAAAGATAAGATCTCATAAATAATCTGTAGTTTAAGAAATCATTTGAAGAAGTATCAAAGGGCTGTTAAATTGGCTAGGTCTAACTATTTTTCTGGCATCATCTCCAAAAACTGTCATAATTCTAGAGTGCATTTTTCTACTATAAATGCTGTGCTTCACTCTACTGCCACTCCATCACTCACTCCTTCTGCTGACATGTGTGAAGTGTTCTTAAACTTTTTTATTGGTAAGATTGATGGAATTAGATCTCAGTTTCCACCTGTTAGAGATGATTTTATTGCTCCCGTTGAACCTCTTAATCAATTGACCTGTTTTACGCCTGTTTCTCTGCAGCAGCTTAAAGATATAGTTGCTCATATGAAGCCTACCAGGTCTCCTGGTGATGTGTTTCCTTCTTCTCTGTTTAAGCAGGTACTTGATTCCATTGGCCCAAGTATCTTGTCCATTATGAACATTAGTCTGTCATCTGGTGTTGTTCCGGTTAGTTTTAAGCATGCGGTTATTCAGCCCCTTCTTAAAAAAAATGGCTTGGACCCTTTTGACATGAGTAGTTTTCGTCCCATTTCGAAATTGCCTTTATCTAAAATACTGGAAAAAAATAGTGAATTCACAGCTGAAGGACTTCCTTTTGAGTAATAACATTTTTGATAGATTCCAGTCAGGTTTTAGAGCCGGCCATAGTACAGAGTCGGGTCTGACATCCTCAGAGGCATTGATTCTGGAAACCGTGTTGTTCTAATTTTGCTAGATCTTACCCCAGCATTTGATACAGTCAATCATACTATTCTCATCGGTCATCTTGGGGATCAGGTTGGTGTTCAGGGCTTAGCCCTGAAATGGTTTTCTTCCTATTTGACGAACAGGAATTTTTCAGTCAGTTTAGGGGATTATTCTTCTACTGTTGCCCCTCTTGTGTGTGGAGTTCCGCAGGGCTCTATACTGGGACCAATTCTATTTTCCCTTTATATGCTCTGATTAGGTTCTATTTTTGAAAAATTTGGGTCTCAGTATTATCTGTATGCGGATGATTCTCAATTTTTTTTTTCACTGAAGCATGGGCGAAATGGTGTCACTCAGTCTCTGCATGAATGCTTGATTGAGGTTAAGTGCTGGCTGGCGAAAAACTTTTTCCATTTAAAGGTACAATATGTAATATCAATCAAAACAATAACAAAATACATACTTTGCATTGAAAGAAAACTATACAGATATTATATATATTTCTTAGTTGTGTACTTACATTATCCTAAATGTTTCTACCAACTTTCAAATCCAGATAAATTTGTAATTTAATTTGAAGACACGGGACGTTTCTTTTTGTCGCCCGTCAATGACGTCATATAATATAGTTGTTCTAAGTTCCAGGGAGCCGCCAAACATAACGTGAATAAAGTTATTATATTTTTAACAATACATTACTTTGTCAGTGAACATTTTTTCTGCCGGAGACGCTAGATTGGAAGGTTGTCAATGACGACGATAACAAAACCCATGATCCCAGGATCTTCCCGATGTCATCCAAGTACATCTTTTGCTATTGTTTTGATTGAGAGCCCCCTGGTGGCCAAAAATTACATATTGCACGTTTAAATGAGGATAAGACCGAGATGATTTTATTTGAAAATAAGGGGTGTGTAGACAATGACTGCTAGGGGTTGTTTCCTGGAAAAACACTATCTAACATGAGAAACCTTGGTGTCATTTTTGACAGGCGAATCCATGCTGTTGTTAAGAATAGTTTTTTTTATCTTAGATCAATATCTAAATTAAATGGCCTTGCACCAGAGTGTGTTACTGATTTAATCAGTCGCTGTCAATCCAGCAGATCTCTGCGATCAAATGATCAGTTGCTCCTCATCGTTCCGCGATCTGGCTTGAAAGGTAAAGGTGATCGGGCATTCTCTGTGGCAGCTCCTAGGCTCTGGAATGACCTTCCTCTGTCCATAAAATCATCTTCTAATTTGGGTGTCTTTCAGAGTGCGCTTAAAACACATTTGTTTTCTTTAGCATTTGAACATTGAAGCTGTGTATGTCATGTGTCTATACTGTTTTTAGGTTTCACGTTTTATTTTTATTTATTTTTTCTCTCGTAATTTTCTGTACAGCACTTTGGATCCACTTGTGGTGCTGAAAGTGCTATATAAATAAATTTGAGTTGAGATGAGGTAATGAGTGGAAAACAGGAGGGCATCTTAAAGAAAAACTAACAGGTCTGTGAGAGCTGGAATTCTTACTGGTTGGTAGGTGATCAAATACTTATGTCATGCAATAAAATGCTAATTAATTATTTAAAAATCATACAATGTGATATTCTGGATTTTTGTTTTAGATTCCGTTTCTCACAGTGGAAGTTTACCTATGATGAAAATTACAGACCTCTACATACTTTGTAAGTAGGAAAACCTGCAAAATCAGCAGTGTATCAAATACTTGTTCTCCCCATTGTACTGTACCTGTTTGAGCACAGGTTGAGAGCGAGTGATGCTCTGGAGATTAATGAGCTAAGGTAAGGTGGGGTTTGCCTAGTAAGGACTTTGACGTAGATTAGATGATACCAGTGAGTTAAGTGCTGTGTGTGTAATGAGTGCTATCCAACAAGTACATAGAGGTTGTGGTGATGGGTGTTATATGGGGCGTTTATTGCAAAACGGATGGTGCTGTGTTAGATTACTATCTAATTTCCTAAGAAGAGAGTTTGAGGCAGTTCTGTAAATGACATCACTGAAGTCTAGTATTGGAGTTATCCACGTATTCCAGTTCAGACCCGTTTAGAGTGATGGTGCTTGTTAGGCAAGCAGGTGCAGAGTGTGACCGGTTAAAGTCTATTTAATTATCGTCTGTCCAAAGAACATTCTCCCATAAGGAATGCAGCGGTCCACTAAAATCAGGCTTTTTTGTGTTTGTCTCTTAGAAGTGGGTCTTCTTGGGTCTTCTTCTATTGAGATAATTTTATTCAGACAGCAACGGATGGAGCGACTTGAAATGGTTGCACCTTGAGCTTGAATGTTGGCTTGTTTACTTGGTTCTTTCTCCACCATTCAAACTATACTCCTCTTCATTCTTTGGTAAATTTTCCTCTTGCGGCCCCATCCAGGGCTGTTGGCTACAGTCCCATAGGTCTTACAATTCTTAATAGTATTGGCAATAGTGCTCACTGGAACATAAAGCTCTTTAGAGATGGTCTTGTAGCCTTTTTCACCTCCTCAGCCAACTCTCTGGTTTTCCTTCTTTTCCATGTTCAGTTTGATACACATAATGACACGAAACAGCAGAGTTAGCAATTTTATCTATTTAACTGTCTGAATGAGAAATGATGCGATGAAGACACCTGTGATACTAATTAAAAGAGAATGGTCTGCTTGAGGTATCACTACAATACAATTTTTTCATTTAACTTCTAAAGCAGTATTTTTCAAACAGAACACTTTGTCTGTTCCCAGAGGAGAGGGTTGAAAAACACTGTTTAATAGGGCATGAATAATATTTTCCAGGTCATTTTAGACTGGTTTTTATAGGATAATCAAGATTTCAGTTCTTTTCTCTTTGTTCCACTGCAAAGACCTGCATTATGGATGACAAGAGGGATCTTTTAATTTCAACACTGTTCAGGATGAATGGAGATTTTTAAAAGTAAAATTCAAGGATACCAATACCTTCAGCCACGTCTGTACAACTTTTATAATTTGAAGTAAATTAACAGGTGAACTAAAGCCTAATGGAAGCATCTTGACACACCAGTATTACCTGAGAGCAATGTGAAATAAGCAGGCTATATATTTACATGTCTGCACAACCCAACAGCATACTAAGCTGTAGCCGGGGACTAACAGCAGCAAGGCAATAAAACCTGACAAACATAAGGTGACGCACACCTTGCCATAGTACATTTATTCACCACAGGCCACAAGTTTATGAACATTGTCTAAGATGCCACACTAAACTGTGCACTCTGCTGGGTAACTATAGCCTTGTTGTCATACGACCTGGAAATAGCCTTTGTAACCTAATGTACACACCGCCCTACCCAAAAACCAGGTTTGGCAAAACAAAGATCTAGTCACAGGAATGGTACCCTTGAATCTGTTTCACACAGGGTTTGAAACTAAGGTCAGGTGGCTCAGTGATGACAGCGACACACAAACATAAATAACATACATTTCCCTAAACAAAGGTTTTTGCAAGTGTTAATTAAGCAAAAGGCACAAGGGGGTGAGGTATATGGTCAATATCTTCCCTAGCCCAATGGTCCCTCACAAAGTAATGTGATTAAAAGTTCTAATAATTATTATTGGATTTGATTCCAATAGCAATTACACACATCACTTTGCAAGCTTACATTGAGGTTGTACAAACAACCAGCTGCAATAGAACTTAGCATTTGCCCCTCCCCCCCATAAATGGAATTGAGGTTGATGAACATACGTAAGGCAATTAGAATATTTTTCTACTTTTTGCATTTACCTCCATACTTGATTTCAACCCGCAGATTGTCTGCATGCCACAATTAGGATTTCAATTCCTGGCTGCAAGAACGCAGCTGTCTTGTGTAGTAGTAATTTAGACGACTGCACCACTCAGAGATATTGTATCTGAGTATTTTAAACCACCAGTTTCCTCCAGTACAGTCAATAAAATGGTTGCTTCAGCTCTAGATCTGAAGCAACAGATACTCATCTGTTTCAAGGTCTTGAGAATATAGCAAGAAAATATTACCAAGTAACGGTGTGTGGTCTAGTCGCCTAAAGCTAAACCACTGCATCCCCTGCACATGTACTGCTGAACCATGGATTTGAATCTGGCCCAATGCTCTCTCAGCAAAAGCTCAGAAATACAGTAGTATATCATTAAAATGTGAATTGTGCACATCATTGCCTGTTATATTTGTAATAGTAGCTATATGTCTTTTCTCCAGGTAAGGTGATCGCATCTGATCGAACATGTCAGAATATCTCCTGGAAGAGATCTTTTTAAAACGCTCCCAACAGAAGAAGAAGACCTCCCCTTTAAACTTTAAAGAGAGGCTATTTATCCTGACATTGGACAAGCTTTCCTACTATGACTATGACCTGGATAAAGGGGTATGTACTGTAAGTCTGGTCAAACATCTGTTTCTGCTGTTGGTGATAATGTAATAGAAGTTTGCACAAACAGATCTGGGACCAGAACAATGTACTTGATATTTCACCATAAATATATTGTCTAAGAGGTCTCCCTTCAAATACTAGACCAATGTTCTATTTTACATTTGACCTGTTTCTACAAGATCCTTGTACTTGTAGACACAAAGACGAGATTCTTCAGTTGGCAGCAGCTAATTGGCATCCTAGCGTAATCCTCAATCGTAAACAAACTGCAGTATGCCAACATATTTTGGTCTTGAAAAAATCGAATATTTCTATTCATTTAGCATCTCAACGAGGTTGAACTATAGTGGTGTTTGCAAGTCATGAAGTGTTCCATGGATGGTTCTTCTGTGGTGTCCAAAAGACATTTAACTACAGACTACAATTACCCATTCATGAAAGGCTGAGACTCTCACAAATATGTTTGTCTTGAATTTTTGGTCACAAGCCACACAAGAGCAGTTATATATTAGGAATTCCAGACCAGTCTCTGATTCTCATGGGCTGGCCGGCCAATCAGAGTGCATGATTGTCACACCCATGTAGTGCCTTTAACTGTATATGTCGGCCCGTATCATTTCCCTAGGCCTGCTTTCGAGCGTCAATAGCAACATCCTTCATCTGCGTCCCCAGTCCATCACTGCTTACAGGATACCTACATTGATGTTTTTTTAATGAGGTTATTGTTAGGCAGATATATATTATTACTTTAATCCACAGCTGTATTGATGATAAGAATATCATACAAAATGTCACAGTGAAGCTTAATATGAGGGCAGAGCAAGCAGGTATCTATAAGTCATTTTTTACTGGGGGATTTCGTAGGTATGTATTAAGGTGATATCTATTAACTCTATTGGTCATGCTGTTGTCACTCAACCCCTATCCTCTCTGCAGAAAAAGAAAGGATTGAAAGGTACCGTGGACATTGATAAGATTAAATGTGTGGAAACAGTACAGACAGAGCCCAGCGCCCCCACAGAACGCCAATATCCATTTCAGGTAAGCAAATACAATATCCATTTCAGGTAAGCAAATACAATATCCATTTCAGGTAAGCAAATACTGTTTTTAAAAACAGTTTACATTTACATTTGAGCTATTTAGCAGAAAGCCTTACAAAGAGAGACTTACAGAAGCGATTATAGTTAAGTTCCTTGCGAGCTCGTAATTTGACCAAGTGACCTGATGTTTATTGGCTCGACAATCGAATCACTTGGGCTGCCATCGTTACATGCTCTAATTCAGGCTCTATGAATGAAGTAATATGTAAAGTATTTTCAGACACATCATTATTTGAATACATTTAAACACACAACTATTATATTACTACTGATAATGTGATGCTACTGGTAGACAACATATCAGGACAGAATACACGAAATACAAACAAAGCTGATATACCATATGTACAGTATGGTAAATAAGTATTTACAAAACAAACAGATTTATCAGTCACACACTAATGATTTCAAATACAAAGACTGCATAGCTGCATTTAAATAAGAAGAAGTGAAACTGACTAGTCTTGGCAGAACTTGGGGTTTCAATACAGCACAGGTGTCACCACAGAGAGCCAATAGAGTTGCAGCACGACACTGACAATATCGAGTGTCTTTATATATCCCAGCTTGGTATACAGTACAAATGAGAAAAGTAGCAGCAAGGTTGAGGTGCTTTAGAATTGAAGCCTATTAGTTGGGTTTTTCTTATGCAAGACAAAAATAAGATCGTAATCATAAAGGCACAGAATCCGATGTCATGCCTGTATTTGCATGCATTTTCTGCAATCTAAACAACATTTGAGACCAACTAAAACTCTAGTCATTATCGCTGCATTTCCACAGACCTTGTAACCAAAATATAGACATCATATTAATGTTTCTCAGCTGTTTAACACAGAGTTGTAACAAGTACAAAGTTACAGTACTAGTAACCAGTGATTTATGACATGAGTAGAAAGAGTAAAAAAGTTTAATTTTCCTAACTAGTTAGTAATGAACTCCCTTACCTGGTCATTCAGGTTTTAATTAGGAACGTTTTCAAATGGGTGAACCCAGCAGAGTCATTTTACAACTCTGGTTTTACAGGCAAATATAATTTACAACAAATTGCCTAAAAAATACTAATTATTAAGGATATTTGGACAAGTTTTAATCTATTTTATTCACATTTAAAGTAGAACCCATCCTTGTCATACCAACAACTAAAAGTTGTTTGCAGTGCTTTTAATAAGCCTACGGTCTATCTTTTGATATAGAACAGCAATCTTAGTCATCAAAATGTTTGAAAACCTCATTAATCTCCTCATCTGAAAAACCACAGGGATGGGACGTAAATGTGTCACAGAAAAACACAAAAATCTCACTCTACCAAATCGTATTACCCTGTTGGATTATTCTTTAAGCCATTGGTGTTACATTCCTTAGAGTATGAATTTTGCTGCAGCACTGGAACAATAAATGCTCAAGATATTGTCTGTGTATAATGAATTGACAAACAATTAATCAGAGTCAATTATTTTAACCATCATTTCATCAATGATCAGACATTTCTTACCTGATTTACATGTTTAAGAAGGTGTTATTGTATCTACAGTGAAAATCTAACAAAATGTTGTGGTAATTGTACAGGTGGTTCCCCAAAATGGGGGGGACAGTCCAAATGTGGTTCACCAATTTTTTGAATGTGAGAGACATGTAGCCTTTTGAACTGTACTGAATTGATCAGGTGATACTGGACTTTTAGGAAGCACGGGATTCAAAGATTCTACACAGGGTTTTTACATGGATATACAAGATTCTATGTTTTATACACCAGATTTTTAGTTATTTTAGTTATATTTTTCAAAGATGTGTTACAAGTGCAAAGGTGTTGAGACAAAATAAAGTGTATTTTAGTCTATAAAGCCTTGAGAGGTAAAAGACTTGACATCTATAAACTCAAAGTAGTATGGACCACGTTCCTGACAGCAAAAAACAACAACCCACAACTGATAACATTCAAACCTAACTTGAATAGACATGATAATTGATTAATAGAATCAGCTGTAGAGTGATTATGGCAATATATTGGACAACATAACATGTGACAGAATAATTTGCCATACAGGAGACATGTAGGAGAAGAGGAGGAGGACCCACAAGGGTCTCCCCAAGGGATCTTTCGGGGGAAGCTAAGGTGGTAACCTGGATCATCAGCTCGGGTTCCCATTCCACCTCCTATTCCACCACCATTACATCCACTTGGGGAGCTCCTGTCAACCCTCAGAGATGTGGCAGGAGGAACTGGTCCATAGGGGTTCTGCCACGTCGCTGCCGGTTCTATGCCACGTTTGAGCATAGTAGCTAGGATAATTATTTGTTGTGCCGCTGGTATACAGCCTCCGTCAGCAGTAAGCTACCTTTTAGGTAACCAATGTGTTCGTTGAACACCTCAAACACTCCTCCTTGCATCTGTTTCCCTCTCTCAAACCGCAATACCATCTGCCCCAACAGCAATACCATCTGCCCCAACAGCAATACCATCTGCCACAACAGCAATACCATCTGCCCCAACAGCAATACCACATGCCTCAACAGCAATACCATCTGCCTCAACAGCAATACCATCTGCCCCAACAGCAATACCATCTGCCCCAACCGCAATAACATCTGCCCCAACCGCAATAACATCTGCCCCAACCGCAATAACATCTGCCCCAACCGCAATAACATCTGCCCCAACCGCAATAACATCTGCCCCAACCGCAATAACATCTGCCCCAACTGCAATAACATCTGCCCCAACCGCAGTACCATCTGCCCCAACAGCAATACCATCTGCCCCAACAACAATACCGTCAGTTGTGACAGGCCACTTCCTTAGGTACAGTACACCTTGCTACTCTATTACCGGGTTGGATCCGTTTTTGCCTTCAGAACTGCCATAATTCTCTTCGGCATTAGATTCAACAAGGTGCTGGAAACATTCCTCAGATATTTTGGTCCAAATTTACATTATATAACGCAGTTTCTGCAAATTTGTTGGCTGCACATCCATGATGTAGATCTCCCATTCCACCATATCTCAAAGTTGTTTGATTGCATTGAGATCTAGTGACTGTGGAGGCAATTTGAGAGCACTGAACGGATTGTCCCTTGCAGCACCCACTACAACATCTATCCTAGCATTCCTCCCCTTAACCTGACTACAGATACTACAGATATTCACCACACTACACAGAAATGCTAAAAAACTCAACCCTGCCCACCACCAATGAATCCTTACCAACCACACACTCATGCTTACACATCTCAGACAACACCACACTGTGAACACCCACACCGTCCTCCGACACCGGGCCTACAACCCGTTCCTTCTCCACCAGCACACCTACGCCAAGTCCCCCACTCTCTGCACTGCTTCAGCATAAGTGACCTTATCCACCACCTTAACCCGCTGTGCCTCTGCTGCCCTCTTCTGAACCATACACCCCCTAAAACACAGCACTGTGCTCCCACCACAATTACAACACCTCACCTTGTCCCCTACCCCATACTTGCCATACTAATGAGGACCCTCACATCTACCACACCTACCCTGCCCTCTGCACACAGCAGCCACATGCCCCATACCCTGATATTTAAAACACCTCAGTGGCAGCAGCGCATATTCCCTCAAATATAAACTAAGAAACCCTAAGTCCACCCTACTCGGCAAAGGCCCTCCAAACTCCAAAAATACCGTCGGACTCACCTTCTCCAGCATCAACACCCTACTGCCCAAACATCTTGCCTCCAGCACAACCCCTCCCGACACCACCTCCTAAGCTCCTCCATGGACAGATCCTTCAGCTCACCCGTGATCACACCTTCGCAGCACTCCCAGGCACCAGACATTTCACCTTACCCCAATTCAACACCTACAACTTCAGTAACTTATCCCTTTGAGACAAACTACCCACCACAATAAGTGCCCTACCACCACTCAAACACCTAGCATCTGTTACCCTCCCAACCTGTTCCTTAATCGCCACAGTGAGTGACACCGGGTGCAGCATCTATCTGTCTAACTCCTGCTCCACACCACCAAGTGCCGGCCCATCAACCTCTCCCGAACTACACTCACCACCCTCTTTCTTCCGTGCACGCTTCTTCTTCCTCCATACATAATGTGACTCCTCAAAACTTACCCCCACACCAGCAACACTCCCATCTGAAATCCCCTCAATGCCGACCTCACTTACGGCACAGCTGTCGCGGCCCGCCACTACCACGGTAGCCAGACTGCCCCCTCCTTGCAACTTTCTCTCATTAAACAAATCCAATTCTTGCAGTTCCACTCTCTCCTGCTCCAACTTGGCCGCACTGGAACCCCACAAGGATGCCATGCCAATCCAGAATTTGAATACTGCTCCAGTCACCACCTGGGTGTGACGTCATTCCCAGTTCCGACCTCCCACTTCCGAGCCAAATGGAACGCAGCATCAAACCAGCTGGTCTGGCACCAACAACCGTACCATGTTTAAAGTCACTTCACCATTTGAATGCTTGGTTTGAAATTCAGCAGACCATCTTCATGATGTCTACATGCTTAATTGCATTGACTTACTGCCAAGTGATTGGCTGGTCAGACATTTGCCTTAATGAGCTGTTGAACAGGTGTACCTAATGAAGTGACTGGTGAGTGTATTTAAAAGATAGTGGCCCCAACTATGTTTTAAGAAAGTCTGAGACAAGAATTTTGTATCTCTCCCCTTCTTATATCATATTGTTATTGATAGAGATCGTCTCTATTGTTATTTACTCGTCCTTTGCTTTGATTTATTTTTACTGCATTGTTGGAGTTGGCACAAGATTTTTACTGTACATGCTATAACACCTGCGGTTTTCTGTACTTTGACAATTAAACTTGAAACATAAGGCAGTGCAAATTGGTCTAGGACCGTCTGAGGTTGGTGGAATAGACAGACAGGATTACCTCTTACTAGGAACTCCTGTGGCAAGTCTGTCTGTTGACCTGGAACCTGAATAGGCAGAAACTTCCATGATTAGCATTTTTGTGATTAAATATTTATTGTGATAAAATGTTTTTCTACTCTTATGTCTTTGATTCTCTTGTCCAGATCAACTTACATTGATAGACATGATTGTTTGTAGACATGATTGTTTGCATACTGTATAATATGTACTTGAATATCTTTAGAAACATCAAAGAATAGAAAAGGTAATGAAGCAATTCATTATTTAGCCATGATATGAGAGGGAAGCACTCTACTGGCCCTCTACTACCACTTTCAGCATCTTCTGCTCTCTCTTTCCGGGATTAACCAGGTCCGATCCTGCTTAGCTTAAGAAATATGCCAGCATTTTGTATAACAACCAGTCTTACACTTCATAATTTAAATAAATATCTGTATTTGTATTGTCTATCTGGTCCACAGATAATCTACGACGAAGGCCCACTCTACATCTTTGCCAAGAGTGATGAGATCCGGAAACAGTGGATCCACAAGCTTAAGCATGGTCAGTCAGCATGCAGCCTTATCATACAGCAAACATTAAAGTCCCTGACAAGTAACAGATAAAGAGGGATGTGAGATACCATGAGTATAGTCAGATCTAGAACTCAGTGTTAATCCATTCTGAACACCAGGCTTGATAATTAAGAAGGCAGGATAACAACATGATTTTAGTGCTTATTCCATGTAAATGTTACTTACCATTCTGTGCATTGTGTTTAAGTGGTGCGCTTTAACAAGGACCTTATGCAGAAGTACCACCCATGTTTCTGGATGGATGGAATGTGGCAGTGCTGCCAGCAGGAAGTCAAGCAAGCAATGGGCTGCAGGGTGCTAGAACCCAAGAATGGAGGTCAGTGATGTGGTCAGAAATGTTATCATAAAACAGAGGTAGTAAAATAACAATGTGTTTTTCCAGCAGCCTGTTTAAGGAGGAAGTAGATGGAAACATTTTACTTTAAAGCCTGCGGCTATTTGCCTTATTTGGTTATCGCATGCTGCAAAACTATATATTTAAATGTCTTATAATTATTCAGACTAATATCAGCCATGTTGTACAATGATACATAAAGTGACATGCTCATAACAAATGCTTATTACACTGTGAAATGCTTATAACAATTTCTGAAACAACTTACAGGATTTATGTAACATTATTACCAGAAAATGAGAGAATGAATGAAAGTAAATTGCATAAAGAGATAAATGTCATCATAGATAATGAAACACTGACATGTAGATCTTCCTTTCCCATCCAGGATTTTCCAACAGGTCTCGAAGGCAATCTAGAAAACCACTTCCGCCTACGCCAGAAGAGGTCTTTGTTAAGCACACTCCCATGTCCAGTCAGCTATATTATTGCTGCTTCTGACACAAGAAGGATATATTACTTAAATTGATCAATGTCTCCCAACACATTTTCAGGAGAAGCCTTTAAGGCCTTTACCCCCACAGCCCCCTGAGCAGCCTGCCCTCTCCGCGGGCATGACAGTGATTGCTGAGTACGCATACACACCCTGCACACCCCAAGATCTGGAGCTGAGGAAGGATGAGGAGTACACCATTCTGGAGATGTCTGATCCCAACTGGTGGAGGGCCACGGACAAATACGGGTGAGAGAACATTCTGAATTTGATTGTCACATTTTATCTACTGTGTATAGGGTGACCATATTTTAGTTTTCAAAAAAGAGGACAGTGGGAGCGGGAGGCAGACAGACACCCGCAATGGGTGGTAAATACAAATGTGTTCACAACCACGCAACTATGGTGAACTTTAATACATAAAGTAATAACAAATAAACAAACAAATAAAATAAGTAGAGCTTTTAACACCTTTTACATGCCACTGTTTGACAGTTTGACCAATGTTTGCGTAGGCCTACATGACTTACCAATGGTGGCGTGTGTGAAGGCGGGACCTAATGAGATAGGTCAAAGTAAAGCAATAACAAAAGAACGCACACAATGAATGGTGACTGTAGAAAGCAAAAGCCAAATCCCGGGCATTTTGGGTAAAAATCCCGGCCAAACTAAATTTTTGGTCCAAAAAGAGGACATGTCCGGGAAAAAGAGGACGTATGGTCACGCTAGTGTATACACAAAACAACACAATATAGCTCTATTGACAAGAAAGCACAAGATAACATGATCAACCCTTTCCCCTTTTGTAATGTTCAGGCTTGACCGTAAAGGAGTGAGCAAGCAAATGCAAGGAGAATATGTGTTTTATTTGTAGAAAATCGAGATGAATCTCAGACACCTGTTATAATTAGTTTGCCAGGTGAACCCAATTAAAGGAAAACTACTTAAGAGGGATGTTCCACATTATTAAGCAGGCCACAAGTTTCAGGCAATATGGGAAAGAAATAGGATCTCTCTGCTGATGAAAACCATCAAATAGAGCAATGCCTTGGACAAGGTATGAAAACATTTGATTTCACAAAATCTTAAGTGTGATCATTGTACTGTGAAGAGAGTTGTGGCTGATTCAGAGCACAGACGGGTTTGTGCAGATAAAGACATAATGAAGAAGATTACTGCCAGAAAAAATCTTTAGATTAAGAGAGCAGCTGCTAAAATGCCATTACAAAGCAGCAAAAAGGCATTTGAAGCAGCTGGTGCCTCTGGAGTCATATGAAGGACATACAGTACAGCAACAACAAATTCAGGAGTATGTACAGTATACCAAACTAATGACTAAACTACCAACAGGTTTAGACAATCAGACAGACAAGAACATGATCTATTGTTTAATGACAAGGCAGCCATGGCTAAGACTGTGACACCTGTGTAACCAACATTTCACTCTGAAATGAGGACTGATGAAATGACTAGAAGATCTAGGTTTAGGGGCATTGGTAGATTACATTTCCTTGTGCATTTAAAAAATGTACAAGAACTTTGTGCTGGCTTAAAATTTTAAGATACACTAAGACTAATGACCATGGTGCCAGTGCTGAATTTGTAAGGAGGTCCTGGAACAAATAGGCACGAAAGAGAGAACGATCTGGCAGGCTCAGAGTTACTAGAAAGCTTTAATAAAAAAGGTAAAACACAATGCAGCAGTGCAACAGACCTAATAAACATACCAGTAGCCTAAGAGGGATGTTCGCTTTAGCTCGGCATGTTTTGGTGTTGCCTGATTTTTTTGGTTTGACTTGCACAGCTGGGTGGCTGGCAATTAAACATGCACCGCAAAAATCAGCACTATGTTTCAACCAAGAGCTGTGTCTATTACATTAGTGCAGAATAGGTCGATAGATGTATTACTTGGTGTTTTTTCCACAGTTGGCATGACCCTTCAAAGACTGCTCTGATAAATATTTCTGTTGCTACCACATCCCACATTCTTGTCAGTTCAATGAGTAGCAAATTTCTTAATATCAATGTAAACTGTTGAAACAGGTATTCCAATGTGTTTGTAGGTGGCCTTGTACCCTTTAGCCTTCTTATGTTGGGTGATAATAGCCTTTCTGATGCTCTCAGAAAGCTCTCGTCTGCACCATGGTCTTCTTAAGACATAACTTATTGGTTAATTAAAGCCATGTGAGCACTGATAATTGATCACAGTTGACTCTCATTTTATAGCAATGACAATATAGTTATTTATTTCAAACTCATTTGACTTCTTCAAGAGGGTGCCAATTATCGTGTCATGATAATGTTTATACTTGTTCCTCCCATTTCTTTTGAATTTTTATTGTTTTATCCAGTACTGTTCTATATCAGACTCATGAGTGTATATAGACCAAAGCTGTTTCATGACACACTTTTTCAGCAGATACTGTACATGATTCAGGAGTGGCAATAATGTTGACCAGAACTGTACATCAGTGTTGTGTCTCATGCTGATCAGAATTGCTGATGGAGTAGAGTCCAGATGTATTACTATAATTCAATAATATATGCAATGACTAATATATTAAGTTTCTCTGATAGGGTAAATTACTTACATGTAAATGTTAATAAAATGTGTAAAATTGAACATTTAAGATGAAGAGAAGTACCTGTATTTTTTATTTTCAATGATAAATTATTTTTTCCTTTGTAGGTATTTACATTTAAAGAAAAAGTTGTTTGCTGATATTACTAAATTACAGTGAGATTAAAGACACTACCATACCAGTATATTAAGCCACAAGATAGGACAATAAAATGCGGTTGATTTTTAGCTAAATCAGCCATTTTGTTGTGTGTGTGAGATCAAGGCATATTTGAGGTAGCTTACTATCATCGCAAACATTTTAAAATTCTAAAATGAGATATCTTTTATCAATTACTTAAAGGGAAATTTCACAGTAAATAAGCTTCATAATATAGTTGCATGGTGATTTGTACATAGTATTTACAAATGTTAACATAGATGACTTACGTCATACACAATGATATTTGTACCAATGCATCTGGAAACAAAATACATTTTGTGGAAGCTTCTTCTGTATCATTCTGCATCTGAAATACCACAAGTTCCAGAATTCAAAATTAGTGCCTGCCCCCTTGACATGTACTGTATCTTCTGTGGTTTAAAAATAGAATTAAACATGTAGCTATGGGGACATGGGAAAATCACCTATGGCCATTGGCCACAGTGTTTCACATATATTAAACTACATTTCAGGTTATTTGCATTGTGTTTTACTGTAGGATGAACACTTTATAGATAGCTTTGTTTAACAAAGAGAATACATTAAAGATGGTATGCTGTATACTACATTAGGGAGGTAAAAGTAAGAAAATTATAGGAACGAACTAAATGCAGATTCATTTGTTAGGAGATTGTGTCTGCCCTTCTTTTACAGAAATGAGGGATATATTCCCAGTAATTACGTTGTGGAGGCTGGAAATGAACTGGAAAGATTTAAGTGAGTATGTAATATATTTTGTTGGAAAACAAACCATTGAATCATGAGATAAAATAATAGTCCCCAGATAATTCAGTGTTTTAATAGGTTTAGTGGGGCTCACAGCAATCCATGTTTGAGCAAAGGTTTTCTTATTGGGTATCCCAATTTGAATAATTTCTTTGATTTGGAGGTACTAATGAAACAGAACTCACATCTCATAATGCCCAACTTTACACAAACTACATGTACATTTCACCTCTCCTTTTTGCCACAGCTGGTATTGCAAAAGCATGACCCGCAGCCAGGCAGAGAATCTGTTGAAGACAGAGGTAATACAAAAGCAAACTTTCTTTGGGTTGACTTACTGCACTTTGAGAATAATGCTGAAGTTATTTTCTTTTGTAGCCTTCTGAAATGTAGGATATGTCCATAATACTGGCACCAATTATCCATCCGTATATCTGAAAAATGGCTGAAAATGACAATATTGAAATGGGATACTGATGCTACTGAACGTCAAAGCAATACCATCGGTATAATTTTGTACCTCTGCAGTGGAGAAAAATATAAAACAATATATACACATTATACATTTTTTCTTTACATTCTTTTCCCAGAACAAAGATGGTGGCTTTTTAGTACGAGACTCAAGCAAAGTTGGAAAATATACAGTCTCTGTGTTCACCAAGGCTGGGTGAGTTCATAAGGACAAATGGAGTTTTCATTCAAGCTGTCAATATCCAAATGTGGAGAGAATTTTTTTTTAATATAATAAATTACAACTAAATAGTCTTACTGTAATTTTGATCCATTCCATAAGCTGATGTTTGTTAATATTGGAATTGATTTTAAAACAAAGTGAAGTCAGTAATGACATTGTTATTACCATTTTCACCATTTACAACTGATAACAGCCCTGTTATCAATTAACCCAAACTTTTACCCAGTGTATGTGTTATATTGTTTTGCTTTTGAATATCTGACCCACACAGGGCATGCATTACAATACAGTAGGAAGTTAATGCAGTGCAACATGCAAACTGTGAATGGATATTCAAAGGAAAACTACTCCGTGGTAGTTAATGTAAACGGAAACAGATGGATGCAAAAGAAGACAGATGTAAATGGTTCTGTTGGCACTACTGTTTCAAAGGTCTGGAAGCTGCAGACCAAAAGGGCTCTGCAGACCCAGATAGCCTGGTGATCAGTATGCTGGGCTAGTTACCAAACAGGACAATGGTTTGGATAGCCTGGTGATCAGTAT
>JACXGM010004788.1:21884-36975 GCA_016801145.1 Umbra pygmaea
AACAGGACAATGGTTTGGATAGCCTGGTGATCAGTATGCTGGGCTAGTTACCAAACAGGACAATGGTTTGGATCTCACAATTTGCCAAATTGGTCTATCTGCTCTTTAGAGGGTGCCAATAGAGAACCCATAACCCAAACACTGCAAGCGCCATGCTCTTAGCAAGTAAGCTAAATGGGACCATATCATTGCACATATAATAGTGCTGATGGATTCAGCTCAATAGCATAATGTGATCATATTAAAAACTGATTTATTTGAGGTGAAAGCACATATTGTATTTACTGTAGATCTACACAGCCGATGGTTTGGAGTCTGGACCTGAATGTGAATATAGCGATTTTTTACGTTTGAAAGTCTGACAAATGTCTGTGTTCAGGTGTTATGTTCTTTGAAATGCCTGCTCCCACAACCCAGTGACTGTACTTACTCAATCAGAACGTATTGTAGATTGACATTTCCTTCTGTTAAATTTACGAGATCAGCGTTGCTGATTAGTCTCTAGGGGAAACTTTCTTCTACCCAACCGTACATCTCAGAAGTTCTCTCAAATTACGTTCTCAGGAAACAATTTACAAAACATGAAATACATTATTTATGCCAACATATTTGGGGTCTTTTTACATTTCAGCTGCATGTTTTTCTATTGGGTTATATTTGTCCTTCTATTATGTTGCACCTTCTACATCTGAACCTTCTCACTGTTGTCCATCAGAGAGACTGCTGGTAGCTGCAGACACTACAACATCTGCACCACCCAACAAGGCCAGTTCTACTTGGCAGAAAAGCACAATTTCAGCAGCATTCCAGACCTCATTAACTATCATCAGCACAATGCAGCAGGTACATATTCATCCAAAACATTACCTCTCTTTGTAATTCACAGGTTCCAATAATTCCCAGGTTCCTTTAAAGCAGGGTTCATCAACTCCGGTCCTGGAGTTAATTGCAATCACCTGCTTTCCCAGGTATAAACCAGTCCCTTATTAGAAAGAGAGAACCAAATTATAAGTGTTTCGGCCCTCCGGGACCGGAGTTGATAAACCCTGCTTTAAAGTAAGGGAAGAAAGAAGTCCTCCAACCGGGACTTGTAAAGAACTCTTACAATCATTTTCTGAAAGGTTTTCAACCCAACTCATAATGAAGTCAACAGTAAACATGTCATCCCCCTTAAATGTGTTACACAGCTGGACTGAAAACGGAGACAGAAACAGATGTGTAGTTAAAACAACACTTTACTGAATGAAGTTATGAAAACAAGAAACATAATACAGAATATTCTGTATTACAAGTAACACATAGACAATGAGGAGGCTAAAATTGCACAGGTAATGAGCCTAATGGCTACCCGCTGTACCCACTGAAAATGCACCATGCAACCCCCAGGACCAGTCACATGGTGGCAGCCACACCCCGTGGAGTGTGACAGAATGATGTAGCAAGCAACACATTTCCCAAACAAAATGTTGAATGTGACTGGTGCAGTGGTTCTTAATCCTTGTCCTGGGGACCCACAACCGTCTCACAGTTCTTGTAGCCCTAAACTAGCTCTCCTGATTTCAGCAGCCAAGAGCTTGATGATTAGTTAACAAAATGATTCAGGTGTGCTAGCTCTAGGATACATCTAATACATGGAATGACTGTGGGTCCCCAGGACAAGGATTAAGAACCACTGGACTAGTGAATCTGTTTATTAGTATCAAGCCATTGGGCCAAATAGTTTAATTTTGGAAATGCATGCAAATGTATGTCTGAAACATGCATGCCATCATTTCCATAATTCCATAATTCATACATTTACAGTACAGACATGATCATGCATTCATATGCAGTCCCAAGTCATGGAATAAAAGAACTTCTTGTAAAATATAAGTAATAAATGTAGGAAATATATATTTTTAAATATGCTATAACATTTTCAGTTACACAATTCATTTTTCGATTACATTGTTTTTCCCATTGTGAATTCACGCAAGATTTCTTAATAGGTCATGACATTTCACATCCTTATCAATTCTGTTCTTAATTACAAGTATAGTATTGTTCCCTAAGCAATATTGAAAAATGAGCCACTAGGTCTTTATGGCAAGCATTATTCCCCCATATTTAAGCTAAAATTAGGAAAGAGTCATTTCCCTGAGTATTTGTGTAAGTTCATTATTGATTTTGTTACAGTAAAAATAATTTACTAATTAATATGCTTTTCTGCACCATTTTCAGTACTCATATTAAAAATGTTTTCCTTGGTCCTTGGGAACTTGTCACATCGCTCTCTAGTGACTCCATTTGTGTAGGTTTGAATTCAATCATGGTTGTAGCGCATGTATCAACAAACAACATCCATGTAGAATATACTGTGTGATTTGGATGGCTTGGTGAATCAGCATGCTTGGAGGAATCATGTGATTGATCTTCAAACATCCAGCACCTGCTGAGGGTCACATGGCAAAGCAGAAGGAGAATTGGACCAATTGAGAGGGTCTTTTACTTAAAAATAAAACCTGAAAATATGTGTTTCCCATGAGAGAGGAACCTATGTGCCGAATTTCTTAAATCAAATTGAGTTAAGTCAAAATGTGCATTTTAAATCACTGGTTATAGTGCCACAACTTGGTCAGTCTGTGTCATTTTGTAAGTAGCGGATCTCTATAAAAGGTTTTATGATTGTTCTACATTAAGTCAACATCTACCCAGTGTGTCTGATATAATCAGGTGTGACAAATCATTGTGTGAGACAAATAATGACTTAATGTGTGCACCTTCCTAGGTATGGTGAGCAGGCTGAAATACATTGTGTCAAGTCGAGCTCAGACTGCACCATCCACAGCAGGGCTTGGTTATGGTGAGTGTGTCTAGGTGTAACTTTGTGAAGAATGGTCTGGTCTGTTGGATGGGCCAACTTGTCTTCATTTGTTGTCTTTAAAAAAGTATTTAGCATATTTGACACTGATTGGCAGCTGACCTTCAACCAGAACCTAATAATAAATAGGATTGAGTGAAAAAATATCAATTAGATAAATATTATATACATTAAATAACATTATGCAACACCCAATGCTCCTGTGAATAAAGTAAACACACCTTTGTAGTTAATATGTATCGCCAGATTGAACGCAATACCTAATGTCAATGGCTTCCTGGAGTTATTGATTCGTCTCTCAAAACACTGGAGGAATTTTAGCCCACCCCTCCATGCATCAACTTGTTGACATTTGTGTGGTTTTGTGTACATTAAACATTTGTGTGGTTTTGTGTACATTAAACATTTGTGTGGTTTTGTGTACATTAAACATTTGTGTGGTTTTGTGTACATTAAACATTTGTGTGGTTTATTGTACATAAAAATTTTTGTGTGGTTTTGTGTACATTAAACATTTGTGTGGTTTATTATACATTAAACATTTGTGTGGTTTTGTGTACATTAAACTTTTGTGTGGTTTTGTGTACATTAAACATTTGTGTGGTTTTGTGTACATTAAACTTTTGTGTGGTTTATTATACATTAAACATTTGTGTGGTTTATTATACATTAAACATTTGTGTGGTTTATTGTACATTAAACATTTGTGTGGTTTATTGTACATTAAACATTTGTGTGGTTTATTGTGTACATTAAACATTTGTGTGGTTTATTGTGTACATTAAACATTTGTGTGGTTTATTGTACATTAAACATTTGTGTGGTTTTGTGTACATTAATCTTTTGTGTGGTTTTGTGTACATTAAACATTTGTGTGGTTTTGTGTACATTAGAAATTTGTTTGGTTTTGTGTACATTAAACATTTGTGTGGTTTTGTGTACATTAAACATTTGTGTGGTTTATTGTACATTAAACATTTGTGTGGTTTATTGTACATTAAACATTTGTGTGGTTTTGTGTACATTAAACTTTTGTGTGGTTTTGTGTACATTAAACTTTTGTGTGGTTTTGTGTACATTAAACATTTGTGTGGTTTATTATACATTAAACTTTTGTGTGGTTTTGTGTATATTAAACATTTGTGTGGTTTTGTGTACATTAAACATTTGTGTGGTTTTGTGTACATTAAACTCAGCTGAACTTTGTAGAGAATTTTTCAAAAACATCCAAAAAGTGGCATCATTTACACTGGTCATGTACATGATTTTATTCTCTGCTGGTGGAGAGATTGTGTTAGGATTGCCTTTCCTGGGAAGATTTAATGCTGTGCCAAACAAACTTCTGGGAGTCAAAACTGAAAATAATCTCTCTCAGGTTATACCTCAATTAAACTGCTAGAATCACACAATTATCTGACTACACACAATGAACATTAACTATACTGAACAGAACTCAAATAACAGGAGACAGGGACCAGCAAGGCAATGGTATAACAGAGGGACTAAAATACACATACTGTACTAATGACTGGAGTGATACCTGGTGTGAATGGTTAGATAAAATCACAATTTAGACAATCCACTGGATGAAAGATGGAAAGTGATGAACACTCTGGGAGGACTAGAAAAACATGAACAGAGTCAGTGGGGAATGGACCACCAACATCATTCTCTTTCACGGAGGAAACCGTGACACCGTATGGTTGTGGTTTATACGAGGCCCAGAGCCAAAGAAATGTCTTTGTTTTATTTTTATTCCAAATTATTTAACCTTTATTTCACCAGATGATTGTGAACAGATTCTCATTTGCAACGTCAACCTGGCCAACATAGAGCTTAATAGTACAAGCCTGATTGTTATCCAAGGCCTTCAAACACAACTAAAAATCCCTTTTATTCTGTTAATTTGATCACACCTGAAGATTGCATTTTAGATTACTACAACCAACAAAAAAGTGAACAATTTTCAAAAAGTCCTGTAAATATATAACTTGACAACAATATCATAATAGGCACAGTATAACTGGTTCAATAAACTGTTATTAATTAATTCACAAAATAATGAAGCTTATTTGCTAATGTGAGAAAATGTTGATGAATAAATATTCTCTCCATTTTTATTGCATCTTGCAGGGACATGGGAGATTGATCCACACCACCTTACCTTCATTAGGGAACTGGGCAATGGGCAGTTTGGGGTGGTGAAGTATGGCAAGTGGCAGGGGCAGCACGATGTGGCCATCAAGATGATCAAGGAGGGCTCCATGTCAGAAGACGACTTCATAGAAGAAGCCAAAGTCATGATGTACGTGCAAAGAATTTCACCCTTCCTTTTTCACCAGTACCAATCCATTTGGCCACCAATATAAACATGGAACGTCATTTGGGTCCCTGCATACCAAATCATGATAAATAGCACTATTTCACATCAAATAAGAAACGGTTATAGAACTGTTGTTCATGTGACTTGTACACGTTAAAGAACTAAGTGACATTCAATAGCTTATTTTTCTATTGGCTTATTTAACTAAGATAAATAAGATAAATATCTCAGATAATGCCAAAGATACAAATGGCGGCAGACTGGAAAGATTCTTCATGAGAAGGTTATATGTATTAGCATAGCAGACATTTTGGGTTTGACCGTATTTCATGGAATGTAATTTAGGTATAGTGTCTCTCACATGGTTGTGAGAAAAAGGACATGTCCTGAGCTTTAGGCGGGTGAGTCTTGTTCCCCTGGACATCTGGTTTGCTCAGTGGTTGATAGTGTCCCATTCACTGAATGAGCCCAATTCTAATTCAGACTTGTTGCTTCTACTCTACCTGCTCCAAATTATGTATTTAAATTTGACCACAGCAACATAGGACATGTCATGTGTGCTGTATTTCAGGTTAAATATTTTGTTTTTATATATCCACTTCAAAATTGAACTCTTGATTATCCCTTACAAAAAATGTATGAAAACCTAAAAGAAATGTCCAGTAATTAATAGATTAAGTCTGTTGTTGCAGTAATATTTTCCTGATGTAGTAAGGTTGCTAAAATAAGCTCCTACATGTGTATGAATAAAACATAATCATAGTCCACCATGTGGAGACAATGTTTCTGGTGTCACTATTGTGATAAAGCATGGCTCATGGACAGTCATGTGCACTGGAGGCAACAATCACAAAGGTAAACCACCCTAGGCTAAAAATGACCAAAATTATCTCCATATAGAGCAGTAGTGTTGCTCAATGTAACCCATATAAACAAAACTGCTATTTTTCATGTTTTCACATCCCCAGGAAGCTCCGCCATGCTAACCTTGTCCAGCTGTATGGCGTATGCACCAAACAAAGGCCCATCTACATTGTTACTGAGTTCCTTGCCAACGGCTGCCTCCTGAGCTACCTGCGGGAGGGACTGAAGCAGCACCCATCACCCATCCAGCTCCTGGAGATGTGTAAAGACGTCACAGAGGGGATGGCCTACCTGGAGTCTCAACAGTACATCCACAGAGACCTGGTAAGAGAAGCACTAAGATGTCTGGCAGACAGACCTCAAGTACTTTGAAAAAAACTTCAAGGCTTACAGTGATATGGTTCTAGGAAATCCTCTACAACAATGGGAGCAAATAATAAATACTGTTCTTTTTCTCAGGCCGCCAGGAACTGCTTGGTGGATACTAATGGGACAATTAAGGTCACTGACTTTGGACTGTCAAGGTAAAACAGTGAATGTGGTGCTTATTTATGGTGGCTGTTACAAATAAACACATTGCAGAAATACCAGATAAACAAATCAACAGTTCTGACAGAAATATGAAGCAAATCAGGATAACTCTGACAAGTTCACAACTCTCCCTCTCATTTCAGGTATGTTCTGGATGATGAATACACAAGCTCCGTTGGAGCCAAGTTCCCTGTGCGCTGGTCACCTCCTGAGGTCCTGCTTTATTGTAGATTCAGTAGCAAGTCAGACATCTGGGCTTATGGTTAGTACCTTTGTTGGTTCCTAGATCTGTTTGTGCCAACATGGTACAGACAGTGTCGAGCCAGAAATTATTGACTAACTTTGTATTCATCTATTGAGCATTTTATACATACTGACAAGATACATATTACATTACTCTCCATAGGGGTTTTAATGTGGGAGATCTACACTTTGGGGAAAATGCCCTACGAACGGTTAAACAACAATGACATAGTGGATCAGGTTTCCAGAGGCCATCGCCTCTATCGCCCCCAGCTGGCCAACGATAAAATATACACGATCATGAGCAGCTGCTGGGTAGAGGTACAGCATGGTCCCCATTTTAATATTGTTATGTTTATGTCTAAAGATAATCAATTGTAATAAAAATTGACATGGGAATTTGATCTTATGAAATATTGTCTAAATGGTGCAGGGTTATTTCAGATACAATACAAAATATGTCTGTATAATGTGGGCTAATTTGTCATTTTGGAGTTAATTGTAAATAAGAATATTTGGATGTGTACATTAATGTGGATCAGTGGAAGCTGTTGAAAGTTAACTGAGGATGGGCTTATATGGAGTAAATGGAATGGAGCTAAACACATGACACCCAGTGTGAGAAACTATTTCATTTACTCCACACATTAATATGAGCCCTTCTCCTTAAATATCCACTGATGTGGATGCTGCTCTGATTTAATTTGTCCTGAATGATTCGAGATTGGACAGTGAGAAATTTATATTTGCAAACGTACCTTCATGTAAACAAATTATGATAATGTTTTCATTGGAATTTGGTTATCTTTTAGATGCTTAAAAATATAATGATAACACATTTGTAATGCAGCTATCTTTTTGCAGTCTATATGACTCGGTAAATATATGTCTTATTGATTATTTTCTCTAAACTACATATTACTCTACTATGAAAGTTGAAGTGATGTGGGATGTGTCAACTTGACAACTGCAATCTAAAAATGGTTTGCCTCACAATTATGCATTCTCTCTCTTTGGCTTACCTGACAGAAGGCAGATGAGCGACCCACCTTCCAGGAGCTCTCATTGACTGTTGAGGACTTGCTCTATGAGCTTCAGTAGATCTACCACCAATTTGAGATTGAGATGGATTACAGATTAATCTCACTGGCAGATACAGAAAGGACTAAACTTTTGAAGTCATCTTGTTTGACAGCTGAGATGCTTTATGATTGACCAGGATGACTCCCAGGATGAACTCCAGTAATGTGAATGAAGGCAGTTAAATAAGATATTTGATTGTTACTTTGTGGTTTGAGAACACGTTGTTTTAAATGTTTTTCCATATTTATTTCTTGTATTACCCATCATTGGTGAACTATGTTCAATAAAGAATACTGGCTTATATAAGTTTAAGATATATTGTCTTTGTAAGGTTTATTTTCTTTGACTATCCACTAAAATGTATATGCATGCTAACGAATAACTATTGAAATTGTAACTTTGTAGTTTCATTAAATTATCAAGAAAGAATTTAAGACTACCTTGAAGTGTCTGAGCTTCAAAATATTAGTGAAACAATGTTAATTATTACAGCAGATGGTCTGTACCCTTCACCCACATACTTGTGTCCGTAGCCTCTACTTCCTGCTTTCTTGTCTATTAAAAAACATTCCCCACTATTTTTTATAAATAGTAGACTTTCTTATCCAGAGCAAGTAGGGGTAAACACATTGCTTAAGGCTCAGCTCTGGGTTTTGAACTAGTAAACTTTTAGTTATTGTTTTAAAAAACTAACTATTAGGCCACACACACACACACACACACACACACACACACACACACACACACACACACACACACACACACACACACACACACACACACACACACACACACACACACACACACACACACACCTTGGAATAATTTCCAGCCTTCGTTTACTGGAGAGCAAGTATTAATCTGCATTCTACGCTGAGGTACTGCCGATTTATGAAATGCATCAGCTCTCTGTCTCTGGTGTCCTGTTAAAGCCTAGGACAGTGGTTCCCAAACCTCTCCTCGGGGACCCCCAGACAGGCAATGTTTTTGTTTAAACCCTGAAATGACACACCTGATTCAATTAGCCAAAGGTGTAATGTGTAGTTGACTAATTGAACTAGTTGTGTTAATTTAGGGTGGCGATAAAAACATGGCCTGTCTGGGGGTTCCCGAGGAGAGGTTTGGGAACCACTGAGCTAGGACAATAGCCGATTTCCAACCAAGTAGTTACAGGAACGTAGTTATAGGAACAGTCCACTTCTAAACAGTTCTACTAACTACTTTCCCCCAAAGCAGGTTTTGCTATTTGTATTTGCACTGGTCAAGTGGCCATAGGAACTGGTAGGAGAGGTAAGAGAGTGACGCAAGCACTGCAACAGTCTTTATAGCATTGTCACTAGACTTTAGCATAGCGCCACATACAACAACATTTCACAATTGAATAACACTGGGTGTATGATTGGAGATAAGTGTGTAAATCATCTTATGTATGCGGATGATCTGGTTGTTTTCATCCCAAATTGTGCTGGGTTCCAACAGCTGCTTGCTGTTTGTTCAGATTATGGGGCTGAAAACGACATCCAATACAATTTAAAAAAAGTGTGAGGATATGATATGTCCTCATAACTGAGTTTGAACGGCGGCATTTAAAGATTAGACTGGAATACTTAACAGAGAAACTCCACATGTACACTACCTCTCCCTGTCTGATCCATTACCTTAGCATTTTGCTCAATAAGCACCTTCATATATACTGACTTGAACAATATTTTATTCTCAATATATTATTTATCAACTGTTATTTGCACTGTTACTATTTGCACAATCATACTAGAGAGTGTTAATTTATTACATTGTATTTGCCTGCCACTCTGTATACTAATTTCGATCTACCTCTAAATCTCAGAATTCTTGCACTAATTGTACATTTACTTACATCGACCTCTTTCAATTTTGACTGTATTTTTTCTCTCTTCCGTACTCTACCCTTTGTGTAATACTTGTGTATTTGTATTCATGTGCAACTCTGTCTGTACTTGCACCTTTTTGCTTTATCTTGGCCAGGTCTCCGTTTTAAATGAGAAATTGTTCTCAACGTACCCACCTGGTTAAATAAATGTTAAGTAAAATAAAAAAATAAAAGACAAAGGCTCCTGCGTAATATGATGGAAGAAGATAGAAGACCAGAGCGCAACAAGCAAGCAAAATGATGGGCGTGATTGATAAATTGGATCATCAACGTAAACCTAGGAAAAGGGAGAATTGAAAGACTCTGCTTTGAAGTAAGAGCTGAAAGAGTGAGTTATAGGAACTGTGGTCCGAGGAACTTAATTTCCAAATTGGTCCAGTCGGAACATGAGGAAAAAAAGGGTTATAGGAACATTGTGTTCTAGGAACTGCAAAAATCCCTCCGGTCCGAAAGCGGCTAATGGCCTACCCCCATACTCAACTCTGGACCTCGAAGCCAGATCCACTCCACTATTTCATTGAAACCCTCTAATCTAGGACTTATTACACCTGGGACACCAGGTGAGTCCAATTAATTTTGAGGTAGAACAGAAAACCAGCAGGACCCCGTAGGGTTAAGCTGGATTCACACCAGATTTGGCAAACTGGTTGCATTGCGGCAGAAGTCTATTCATTTCAATAGGAAGCAATGCGCACCGCTGCGGCAAATCTACCGGAACCGGCAAAATGTGGCTGCGGTGCGGCGGGTGTGTCGCAAGAGTTGAAATTATCCAACTTGTGCGGTGCTTAGCCGTACGGTGCCAGAACCGGAAGTTGATTTACCTCAGAGAAAGGGCTAATATGTCACTTTCATCTATGGGTGTGTGAGATTGCAAGACAAACTTTGACAGCTCAGTAGATAGTTTTCGTATTGTCAATGAATACTAAACTGAAAACAGCTCCTGCCAGTCACCTTGCTGGAGGTGGACAGTTGTATGTAATGTTGCCCACCATCTCGTAGATGCGGAAGATTACGATGTTGATTGCGGTGTACAAGTGTGTCTGCATTACGATGCCGTACGGTGATTTTTTGCTGGGGCTAGTGTATGGCGTTATATCAACGCCAAATGTCGCGCGCACGCAGTACATCATGCGCAAGCAACATCTATTTTGTTTGAGAGAGCGAGGATTGGAGTTGCAAGAGCAGACCTGTAGTTGCGAGGAGAATCCATGTGTCGCGCGAGCAGAAACCTTGTGTCACGCGTGCATCCGCTACATTGCGCAAGCACAGCAAGAGTGTTGTGTGGAAAATGCAATTAAGACGTTGCATGTATAACTTTGAGCAAGCCAAAATAATGTTGCAAGCAGTAAATTACTGCGAACGGATACGTTTTTCACACACTAAAAGTATTAATCAAAATCAAGATTTTGCCCATTGCCCACACGTGAATGCCTACTCTCATGCAAGTTTCCAATCCACTTGCAACGTCAGCTTTGGTCTCCCAGAATTGTATATTTTTGATACAGGTAAACATCAGTTCAAACATTTATCCAATGAAATAGACTGAGTTATTCCATTGAATGCAATTGGTCGGCTTTTTTTGTTAAAAATCCACTGATTGGATCTGGCACATTTCAACCAGCACAAAAAACCTTCCATCATGACGGATGTTAATCCAAATCCCCAGGTTTTTTCATTACATCCTATAAATTTTATTACATCCTAAAAACTATTAATTTTGTTATGTTTTTATTGACCATGGTGTAAATTATTGCAAGCAGTATACTTTCACTTCTTAATCATGTAATAACAAAAGTTAATTATTTATTTTAACTTGTTTATGTAATTTAAAGTAAACCATCAGCTTACTGTACCTCGTTTACACTTGGACCTGCCATCGCTTTTTCAATTGACGCCATCCCGCAGTGAAGTATTATATATTGCAAAAACATATATTTTACATACAAATATGTATTATATGGCCATATGTTTCATACATATATTTACATATTCGATATTGGCCGATTCACATATGTTTTAATATGTCTAAAATATATGTAAATATATTGACATAATAATAGGTATTAAGTTTATCCTTTACCAGGCAAGTTGATTGAGAACACTTTCTCATTTGCAGCAACTGCCTGGGGAGAAGGGGGTGAATGAATGAGCCAATCGAGAGATAGGGATTATTAGGTTGTCGTGATGGTATGATGGCCAGATTGGACATTTGTCCAGGACACTGGGGTTAACACCCCTACTCTTATGAATAGTGCCATGGGATTTTTAGTGACCACAGAGTCAGGACACCCATTTAAAGTCCCATCCAAAAGATGTCACCCAACGCAGGGCAGATGTCCCCATCACTACCCTGTGGAATTGTGAATGATCTTTAGACCAGAGTGAAGAGTGCTTCCTACTGGCCCTCCAACACCACTGGTCTCCCATCCAGGAACTAACCAGGCCCAACCCTGATTAGCTTAGAAACAAACCAGCAGTGCAATTTGTATTTCTTCTTGTCATGTGTTTATTCCATTGTCTAGTTGTTTCTTTGAAATACTTTGCAGAGGAATAGCATTAATATTGTTTTCATAATATGTCTCTTTTGAAATGTAAACTTAAAAGTACAAAGTGGATCATTATACTGAAACTGAAAAGGTGCTATATGCTGCTTGACAATGACTGAAGTCAAATCCTTGGTGTAGTTAGTAAACTTTCCAGTAGATTGTGACATAATGGCAGTTGTATGATACTGCGAATACTGGTCCTTATTAAATGAAGATTACTGACCATACCAAGTTGTTTCTTTGCTTACAATGCATTTTATGAAAATTATCCCAATATATATAGGCTAGTACAATTGATAGATTTTGACTCTTGTTTGTATAAGATAATAATTGTCTTTTTCACAGTAGTTAATGTAGGATGAAGTCAGCTAAAATGGGCCACTTTTTGGTAAAGGTCTTATAATTCCATCAAATAAGCTATGCATTAGATCAAATGTAATTTTTCTGCCCTGCCTACCTAGAAAACTCAGACAAATCAAAACTGTTGTTACAAGTCAACAAGTGTTGAAGAAACAATGCTAGATCAGTTATTGTGATTTGCTCTAAAGATATTAAGAGATATGATGCTACAACATTATTTTGCCCAATTTAGCTGACTTCACCCTAATGCAATATGGCCTAATCTGGTGGTTATTTTTGGCTTGTTGTCTTGCCAACAACAGTTATAAACTCACAATAACTAAGAGATTCTCATGAAAATAATGTCTTGAATGTTTATTCCATGATGTGTTCATGAGAAATGCTTAAAATACTACATATTCATATATTTCATAATCTTAACATACAGGTCCTTCTCAAGAAATTAGCATATTGTGATAAAGTTCATTATTTTCCAGAATGTAATGATAAAAATTAAACTTTCATATATTTTAGATTCATTGCACACCACCTGAAATATTTCAGGTCATTTATTGTTTTAATACTGATGATTTTGGCATACAGCTCATGACCTGAAATATTTCAGTTGGTGTGCAATGAATCTAAAATATATGAAAGTTTAAATTTTATCATTACATTATGGAAAATAATTAACTTTATCACAATATGCTAATTTCTTAAGAAGGACCTGTATAATATTACATGTTTAAATATCCAATATGCAATGTATTACATATTCTGAGAAGCACAATATATTTCATGATGATATTCAGGACACATATGTACGTATATATTGAGGAATCCTATACATATGTACAATATTTCATGAGTTTTCCATGTGGAATTGGGATAAACTAATCCAGACGAGAATTAGGTAGCTGTATAAAAAAAGGTATGTCATGCCAGATATTAGTTCAATCAATGGCCTTTTATCAAATGAGGAAAACCAAGACTCCTCAAAAGCCGCGACCAACTACATTCAAATGGGACAATCCAGGCTATTTCATTTGATGAATGTTTGAACTGATGTTAACCTGTATTAAAAATATATACAAAATTCCGACACCGAAGCTGACATTGCGAGTGAAATGGAAACTTGCATGAGAGTAGACTTTCACGTGTGGGCAATGGTCAGTTTGTGGATCACAGAAAGATATAGTCTTGCTTTTAATATATACTCATAGTTTGTGAAAAATGTATCCTTTCGCAGTAATTTACTGCTTGCAATTTTTTTTGCTTGCTTAAAGTTAGCAATGCAACGTCTTAATTGCAAGTTCCACAGAACACTCTTGCTCTGCATGCGCAATATAGCAGATGCTCGCGCTACACAAGGTTTCTCCCGCGCTACACAAGGTTTCTCCCGCGCTACACAAAGTTTCTCCCGCGCTACACAAAGTTTCTCCTCGCGCTACACAAAGTTTCTCCTCGCGCTACACAAAGTTTCTCCTCGCAACTACAGCTTTCCTCTTGCAACTCCAGTCCTTCGCCCTCTCATATATTATGGCACTCTTGGCCTTCCATACTCTCAAACATAATAGATGTTGCATGCGCGAGACGTTCTGCGTGCGCGCGACATTTGGCATTGATCTAACAGCTTTAGAGTTGAATTTTCCTGCGTCCTAGAGCGACCAGAATCCCTCAAACACAACGCAGAACCAAAGCCACTCTCACTGCCCACAGCCATGGATGTATTAATAACAGGATGGAACGATCTCATTCATTTAAACGGAGAGAGCAACTTTTTAAAATGATAGCCGAGCATACTGCGCAGCCTCAGCTGAGCGTGATGACGTAGATGTGATGTGAGCAACGTCTCTGAAAGCTGTAATTTTTATGTTAGCGCCTGAAGAATCTGCTCCCATTTGCATAGACAGCATTCCCGAATCTTGCTCATGTAGAGACTTGAGACCAAAGTAGCAACCATTGGTAAGTATTCTGATTATTTTTGTAATTTTGCATAGTATTTTTGTATTTTAAAATATAACGCCATGACATTCAAGAACGGGTGACATTAATTCATACCCAATAGATAGGAGAGAGGCACAGGCTAATTATTGCTAATTCAAATGCTAGTTAACATTAGTAATTAAACTAACTGCTAACGTAAGTCGAAACTGTCATTTATTCAACTGCCGTGGCAACACATATTTTAAATATTATTTAAGCACGATGAAATTAGGCATTGGTAAATATAACATGCTTGCTGGACACGAATTAACATGGTTAATTGATGCACATAACGTTTATAGTCGCCGAATATAACCACAAAGTGGCGTTAACTGTAATTTACATCGCAAGAAAAATGGAAAAGTCAGTCATATAAAAGCTATTCAGTAAATCATTTAGGAGAAAAG
>JACXGM010004789.1:0-24286 GCA_016801145.1 Umbra pygmaea
AATTCAGGAAAGATCTGTGTTGTTCGTCTCAGGACCCGGATGTAAACGTCATCACGGTGCATTTTTTCTAAAAATATAGTTTTACAAACATAGCTATAGCTCATTGGCTGTTCACTCAATCAATCAATCTAAAATGTTAGACTTATGTGGCCAGCCCCTTAACAACATGATTTGAATTGGATCCAGTATCCTATCTTAATATATAGCTTTGTAGGGTTCTTTTAAAGAGGATGTAGAAAAATAAAAACAGAAAATATAATATAAATATAAATATACACAGGCATCAGTTATCAACATATACACAGGCCTCAGTTACTAACATATACACAGCCCTCAGTTACCA
The DNA here is from genome assembly GCA_016801145.1 of Umbra pygmaea. NCBI lineage: Eukaryota > Metazoa > Chordata > Actinopteri > Esociformes > Umbridae > Umbra > Umbra pygmaea. Next base: position 344 of record JACXGM010004789.1, read on the forward strand.
ACATATTTACAGGCCTCAGTTTTTAACATATACACAGGCCTTGGTTACTAACCTATACATAGGCCTCAGCTACTAACATATACACAGTTCGCAATTAATAACATATACAGAGGCCTCAGTCACTCACATATAAACCGTCCTCAGTTACTACCATACAGATCTCAGTTACTAACACAGGCCTCAGTTATTAACATATACACTGGCCTCAGCTATTAAAATTTACACAGGTTTCAGTTACTGACATATTTACAGGCCTCAGTTATTAACATATACACAGGCCTTGGTTACTAACCTATACGTAGGCCTAAGTTACTAACATATACACAGTCCTCCATTAATAACATATACAGAGGCCTCAGTTACTAACATATATACAGGCCTCAGTTACTAAGATATACACAGGCCTAAAATACTGACATATACCCAGGCCTTTGTTACTAACATATACCGATTTTATTTTATATACACAGTCCTCAGTTACTAACATATGCACATTCATCAGATACTGACAGATGATCTGGCCTCAGTTACTGACATATATGCAGGCCTCAGTTACCAAGATATACACAGGCCTCTGTTACTAACATATACACAGGCCTCAATTACTGATATATGAACAGGCCTCAGTTACTAACATATACACCAGCCTCATTAACTGACATATACAGAGGCCTCAGTTACTGAGATATACACTGGCCTCGGTTACTGACATATATACAGTGCATCCCGTAAGTATTCCCTGGATGGGGGACCAGTGCTGTTGGAAGTGGTGTTGGAGGGCCAGTAGGGGGCACTCTTCCCTCTGGTCTAAATATCATTCCAAATGCCCCAGGGTAGTGATGGGGACATCACGTCATTAAAAATCCCATGGCACTTATCGTAAGAGGGTGTTAACCCCAATGTCATGGCCAAATTCCCAACCAGGCCTCTCAATTCAATCATGGCCACATAATAATTCCCCTCCTTTCTAATTGGCATATATAACTACTCACCTCTCCACCTAATAGCTGATGTGTGGTGAGCGTTCTGGCGCAAAATGGGTGCCGTGCATCAGCGAAGTGGGTGCTACACATTGGTGGTGGATGAGGTGGGCTTTGCGCCTCACTGTGTAAAGAGCTTTGAGTTCCTTGGAAGAAAACTGCTATATAAGTTGAATGCATCATTATTAATCAATTTCGGAAAACTGGTGAAACGTAACAAAATGTGGAAAAAGTGAAGCGATGTGAATACCTTCCGGATGCACTGTACAGCAAAAGACTCCATTACACACCAAATAGAAAAAACAAGAAACATATTGAAATAGGTACCTTCTGAATATTTTCAGTTGAAAAATGTTTTGCTACCATATATGGTACCCAAAACATGACCTCGTACCAACAAAACAAGCGTAACGAGCCAATAGAATCCTAAGATTGAGCGCTAATACAAATAACTTGGAGGCAGGGCAAGTTGATCCTATTGTCAAAGGGTTTGATGAATGTACTGCCAACCATGCGGTCACGGTTGCTGGTGTAGTCTGAAGACAGAGACGCTTTAGATAAACTGTAGAAACACACCCCGGCGAGAGCCTCAGAGTATGACATTGACATGTTTCTCTGTCTTTCTATCCTTTCTGTTGACATAGAACAAGCATTCTGCATCTACTGAATGTCCTTGAATGATGCAGATTTTCAGATTAGTGTTTGCATAGAGTAGATAGAGTACAACATGAAACTAATGGGACTCCAAAAATGCAACTGATGTTAACAAAACAAATGCTGATGACATTTTTAGTGTGAACAAGGTGTGGACAATTTGTGTGTCTATGTTGGATTAAAGGAAGTGGTGGAGTCGTTTTTTTAGCTGTGAAACTTATAATGTTTGTAGCATTCATAGTAATTATTGATGAACTTGCTTTCAAAGGTTGGGGGGGGTCCACCTGGCACAAGGTTGACCTTATGGCATCTGGAAAGTTTATACTTTGACCTACAGTGCCTTATAGTTTAGGATTCAGAAGTATCTTGGCTACAACATGATTAAATGATGATAAATGAAAATCCAAAATTGTAAGACATTGGCCCTCATTCACCAAACCTTCTCAGAAAAGATGTCAGGTTCAAGCGTGTGAAGAGACTTATTATCATTGAAGTGTGATTCATGAAACTGTTGCACCTGGTTGAAATGAGCGTAGATTTAATTGCAAGTTGACATCTGAAAAAAAATTAGAGAGCACTTTAATGTGCTCTGAATAACCTGGCTGACCAAGACATTCTGAAAAGGTACCGGCTTCATCAAGGACAAATCGAGCAATTGCTGGATATACTTTTACCTGGGTTAACCCGATCAACTATGCCCTAACACCAGAGGTAAAGATTCTCTGAGCTCTGAGGTATTACGCATCAGGGAGTTTTCTACATGTTTGTCTTTTGACTATAATATGGTCTGTAAGTTTATACAGTCAGTGGCAATTATTGACAAGGGAATGTGATTTATTTTAGGTACTTGGCAATGGACATGGTCTTAGCCACGCTTCCTTGTCCCTAGATTACATACATTTGGTGTTGTTCTATTTTTTCTGAGACCAGGAAGTAACGGCTAGTGCTTTGGAACTTTTCAAAGTAATTCCATTGCTAGGCAACAGCCTGGCCATGTGACATGTGTTGACAGTGTTTGGTGCGTTTGACAAAGTGCGGTGTGAAAGCAAACCGAACCAAATGAAAAATGGAACAATGTTGCAACTTCACCCCCGAATTGCACCGAGTCCACCGAACTATAGGTGTGAAAACGACCTAAGATTTTTGTGCCTCCACAGGTTCTCTGGTGGCCTTAAATTTGACCCGGCCAAATGCTGTGCAGTCATTGTTGTGACTGCAGTGCTACACAACATTGCTCTGCGAGCTGGGGCAGCCATAGACATGGATGACAATGACAATGAGGATATAGACGTGGAGGTGAGGATGGGCCTGTTCATGACAGAAAATATGAGTACCATGCGGGGTTTCAGACCCGTCAACAGTTGATTTTGAACACTTTTTCTTAATAATTTGTTGTTGTAAGTACGTTCTTACGTAGTTTACAAATGCATTCACATTTACCTTTAATCATTCACTTATTGTATTATCTGTTTGTATAATTTGTTTAAATATTATTTTGATTGTATGTATTTTCTTCATTTTATGATCACTCGTTGTGATCACTTCTTACATGTTGAGGGGGGTGCTTTTTCCCCTGAACAGTTCAGTGTCTGTAATAATGGATAACGAGCTGTCTGAAACACTCATTAATTTACCAGCAATTTTACATGGCACTTAAATAAAAATGCTGTTGGGAAACGCACTGATAAAATAATGAGGCACTTACGCGCATCTTACAATCATATTAGTGCTTTGGGAAACCGGGCCCAAAATTTTTTTATTCTTTTGCATTGGTTTACACAGTCTCCGACCAAATATGGGTATGATTGTAAGGATACAAGAAAGATAATATTGATCAATACCATCTATATCAGCAAACTGATCGCACAATCATTTTCAAATTTGATAGTACACACGTTTCATGAATGAGGGCCACTGACTTTTATGTATTACATCATATACATCCCCAAAAACACAAAAAAGTACACAGCAAAATCACCAGTGTTAAATCAACTCTGAGAGGGTTAAATTGACACTCTCAGTGTTTATATTGCGCCAATGGGAAGTATATAAACACTGAGAGTGTTTATTTAACACTCTCAGAGTTGATTTAACACTGGTGATTTTGCTGTTTTTGTTTATTTTTTGGTGTATTATGAGTAATTGCGTGTACACCATGAAGAATAAGTCTGTAAAATCCATATTGGCATGTTCCCAGGGCTCTTGAACCAGTTTGACAATGTTTGGGGGATATTCTATGCTTAGTAATTAGTCATTTTGTTTTGATTTATTCATAGTTTATTTTTATATATCTGAAGCGTCTACCTGGTTGGATAGGGTATTAAATTTCTGTCTGCAATAACTTTTATTTGGAAATTCATCGAGGCAGACACATGCTTATCTGTGGGTCCTGCATACTGGATCTTGCTTCCAAAGTGTTTTGTCAGATTTCTAGATTGGAGCAAAAACACATTCAAACGATTTTTTATTTTATGAATGTGGAGAGGTTCACAGTGTGCTCTGCCCAATGGAAGAGTTTTTAGTGGCTCTTTGCATGAAGAGCTCCAACGTACAACCACAATCTTCATCAAGGTTCCTTTTGTGGATATATTCCAAGTGAACAATTTGAAGAACAGCACGGACTGCAAGTCCACCCGTAGCACAGTCTACATTTAATTCATGACAAGACGTGTAGTTTTGAAGATCTTGCTATCACTGTCAATCATATGAGAGCAGGAACACCCCTCAGACACAAAGGTGCCAGTTCATTCTTTAAGGTTTTCATCACTAGGTTTAATTCTTTATTTCACGGGGCTTCAGAAAAAAAAGCTTCCTGTACCAAAATGTCTCATGTTTCTGTCTGGCACAAATAGCCCCTTGTCTCTCCCAGGGCAATTTACCTGTTGTGGAGCCATGAGGGCTGTTTTTCCCCTACAAGTTCATGTGGAGGACAAACGTATATAGACATTGTCTTAACAATAACCAGCTATTTCAGAGCAGGGGGTCTTCCTGTACATACAGTATGTAATATTATGGTATGCTCCAGAAGTGAAGTCGATAGTCCATTTAGGCTGCGGTTCAAATGAAAGATGTGCTTACATAGGCGTTGCTATGTTAGCAACTTGAGAATATGGAGGGGGTTTGTAGAATTATGGGATGTTGAAGGCAGCTTCAGTGGAGGTGAGATGACAGAGCACTTCGTTGTGACAGGCGGTTTCTTGATCACGTTAATGGCATCTGAAGTTTAGAAGGTGTTGCACTTCAGGTATTTGAATACAGAAGCAACACAAGTCTGTAGTACTCTTTTCCCTTTTCTCACATGCATGTTTGTAGAACTGCACTGCAAATTTGAAATTGCGAATCTAACACCCTCAGACGCAAAATGAACACTCACCCAGGGCCTATATGGTAACCACTATTAAAGTGTTAAATTAACACTTTTGATAGTGTTTACATTTGTCATTAACAGTCTTGTTTTTTACACCAGGGAGTTTGACGTTGCAATCAATAATACCACTTACAGTTTATATTAGATTTGAAAAGTATAAAATATTATTATTGTTTAATAATTACACAAAGTAATAAATTCATTAATGCACAAAGCAGAAAATATATTAAATCAAACAATTGTGAATAAATAACGTGAAGCAAAGCATTCAGGGAAACTTTGATGGTTTGCCTAACACTTCACAGTGTAAAGGTAACTCTTTGACAACTAACACTGTTTTTTTACACCAACACTAGGGTTCTATCTGTTGTGTTGATTTAACACTCGCAAGTGTTAATTTAACACCTCAATGAACACTGTGTAGTCACACTGGAAAATCAACACTAGATAATTTGCTGTGTGCTGAAGAACACAGCCTTATTTTCCCAGTTTAAAAGTCACTTAACCATAAATAACCATTTGCACATTGGGATTGATTACAATGTGATTGCATAACAGCTGATGTAGCCTACTTCTCTTTTAATGAAGTACTCTTGATGTAAATTCAAAGAATTGTTTTATTCTTCATTGGCAAGGACTGTAATTTGGTGATGCTTACTGAATCACACCAAATAATCTGAGTCGTTGTTTTAATAATTTCAAAGCACATACTGTACCGTATATACTTATGTATATGTCGATCTCGTGTATAAGTCGAGGGCAGTTTTTTGACCAACAATTATGAAATATGCTATGACTCGTGGATATATCGAGGGTAAAACATGGGGTTAAGAAATTATGTGATTTTTATAATTTTGTCAGATTTTTCCTAGCATCAATCATTGCACTGTATACTAAACTATGGTTATTTATAAACAAGTATATACGGTAGTCTTAATAGTCACTCGACAACAATCAAGTGTCAAAAGTCAATCGAGTTTCACTTATCTGGTGTATTCAGGGTCATTAGGCCTACACTCTCTCGCAGTAGGTGGTATCAAGTGACATGCCCGCGATTTATATCAGTATGACTTATTTTATATGTTGATGGACTCAGCAGTGACGCATGTGACTTAGTATCAGATTTCCATCAAGCATCAACTTTGAGCTACCGGTAAGTACACTAGCGCAACCGGTAACTCGACATTGGATAACTCTGAGTTATTAAAATTATGTATGACAAAAATTTCTCGACTTATACACAAGTATGTATGCTCTTTATGCCGTATACATATTCCATCATTGGTAATGTCTTGGATATGTATTTTATTTTATTTTATGCCACCATGGTTGTCACGTTTGTGTAGGTGAGGAGGTGTAGGAGACCAAATGGGCAGTAGATGTTGGTAGATTTAATGATAATCCATTAGAACGGTGGAACAAAACACCATCCGGTATACTCCTGCACAATGACATAGGTTACTACCAGGGGCGGGCCGTGCATTTTACACCTAGGCATTCATTATCTTCCCGAAATTAAAACGCATTTTAATAACCTCACAATGACATTCTAGGGCTTTTGTATATATTATACAAAATATAAATAGGCTACATCTTATTTCCTTTAAGTTATATTTTTTAACGTTAGTATGTCAGAACACAGAAATCCCACTATTTTGTTCACCCAGAAGTTTTTCAAACTACCAACATTTGTCTTTCCTCCCTGAAGGTGGCTTTCAGAGGCTAGGTCCGGGGCGTTCCTCATGCCGTTTCCTACAGTTATTATATGCACCGAATAGCCTAATAACTTGCATCCTTCGTTCTTTCCTGTACTTAAATGTGCGCATTTCCTTGAGGATTCTAATATTTTGTAACTATAATTTTACAAATATTAGGCTACATGAAAATAGCAATGAGAAAAACGATATCACATTTCGCTATTTGAACTCTACTGGACAACTGCTGAGGAAAATAGTTTTTTCAATAGCTAACGCGTTGCTCCGTCTTTGGAATGATTATGCATTTTAGGCGCATTTAAATCACTTTTCTTTCTTTTTTAAATAGAAATAAAGACTGTTTTACAATTTTAAGCATGGTCTTTGAATGACGAAGTAGACTGTCGTTATCATCAATATGTTATCATCAATATGAAATATATGCATAGGGCTGAACATTTCCATTGAAACATTTACGTGAATCAGATTTACAACTATGGCCGTCTATGGATAATCTGTCAAGCGCATCATAACGCTCTTAAATGTGGAGGAAGTATCTACATGGAGTATCGGGGCCTTTTTCACAAGTAGCTACATGTACGAGTACTTATGCCCAGTATCGGGTCGATACCAAGTACTGATATCGCCCATCCGGCCCTGCTAGTAAAATATATACAAATCCATCACACTCACCAAAGCTGCTCATTATTTGAAAACGAAGTCCGTCCTCCTTTCTCTATTAAAAAGACTTGACGCGGTTGTACAGCACATCTTTGCATTAAGTTCCAAAAAAAGATCTTGCCCAGTACTGAGAGTCGATGCTGCCCAGTCCTATATTCGACACCAAAGCTACTTCTTCACCTCCATCTGCCATTCTGCTAAAAGTAAAAAATCTAACGATCTAAAAATTGAAAGTTTAAAGAAATCGGAAAAGGGTGTAAGCTAAGCTAGATCTTGTTCGGATGGCAATTTTTTTTACATTTTTTTGTTGAACTACCTCTCCTATCAGCAACAGAAACGATGCTGAAGTAAGGCTAGGCCTGCAGAAACGCTTTACTTGGTCAAAGAACACACCCAACATGGTAAAGTCAAAATCTGATTGGTCAAAAATATGACAATCAACAACATTGTCCTGATGGGCTTCAACAGCAGACGGTATGCACTCGGAATTCTGAATGCCCTAGTCTACCTGGAGACAACACAGATGAAAAAATCTTATTGGACAAAAGCTTTCATTTATAAGCAAGGCAACTGAAAATAGCGTATTGTAGCAATGAAATTACCTTATAGAATAATTTAAATTAACTTTGTAAAATATATATATTGTTAATTAAAAAAAATATTCAACAATAATATATGTTAAAAATATATTCTGACTATCTTTGGGCCTGCAGAGAAGGCTTTGCAGGCCCTGACGGCCCACCACTGGTCACTACATTACTATGCATAGAACGTGCAAGTAACCTACCTGTGTACGCTTTATCTCTGTCAGCAAATATGATTGGACGTATTGATTGAAATATTGACTGACTTACAGCATTAAAGGTTCAATTCACTTCACAGGCTGCCCACTCAGCACGGGACCACTCAGTTGTCTTTAAAAATGCATAATACTGAATACTAATGTAACTGTTCATATTTTCAAAAAGCTTTCTAGAGCTAATAAAGTTATTCTTTTTGTCACTCAATATTGCGAGTGGGATTAAATCTGTCCCTACATTATGTGGAATTTTCTTTGGCGTTTGTCAAGTTGATGTCCTGGTGTCCAAAGGAGGGTGTATGTGTCCAGGGCTGAGTTGGTGCTCCCCTGGTGCTGGTCACCCCAGCCAACTGGTACCTCCATGTCTGGATCCCCAGGGGGTTGATATAATGAGAGGTGTTTCATTACTCACTGCTCAGACTCGCCTGGCCTCTCGCCTTGCTAGAAGTCTGTTCGTTCTTTCATCAGCTCTGTATCTGATTCATGCAATTGATGTGTGTGTGTGTGTGTGTCTGTGAGTGTGTGTGTCTGTGTGTGTGTTTCTGTGTGTGTGTCTGTGTCTGTGTGTGTGTCTGTGTGTGTGCTGAGGAAGGGTTTGGTGTATATACTGTAAGTGTATATGTGTGTTTGAATATTGTGGGATAGAGACCATGTGAAAGTGTAAGCACCGTTGTGTTTTGGCGCCTGTATAATTTGGCAGCACGCGGTGCACACTGCTCATTGTCCACGAGTATTTTGACAGTTGTGCCTCGTTAACAGATTGGATCCAGCACCGTTTCTAACACGCAAGTCACCCGTTGAAACGTAATGACTTTCATTGTGCATTTCTTTCAAAGTTTGGTTCTAAATTCTAAATTTTAATATCTCCAGTGCTTCCAGTTTACATGATGACCACTCCTTTATGATCAATGGGACAAATTAAGGGGCAAAAAGGATGAGATGAAAGCACTTGGTTAGAATCACACATTTTTTAAATTATAATATCCTACTTAAAATGCTTTGTTGATTATTTCATATCAGTGGAACAGTATTCACAATTCCGGGTCAATGGCACATCTGTTACATGATCCCTCAGGACAAGGAGTCTATAGGGATTCAGAATGACTTCTATCAGCAGTGACTTCTATGGTGACTTCCATGGTGACTTCCATGGTAACTTCAATGGTGACTTCTATGGTGACTTCTATGGTGACTTCTATGGTGACTTCTATGGTGACTTCTACGGTGACTTCTACGGTGACTTCTACGGTGACTTCTACGGTGACTTCTACGGTGACTTCCATGGTGACTTCCATGGTGACTTCCATGGTGACTTCTATGGTGACTTCTATGGTGACTTCTATGGTGACTTCTACGGTGACTTCCATGGTGACTTCTATGGTGACTTCTATGGTGACTTCTATGGTGGCTTCTATGGTGACTTCTATGGTGACTTCTATGGGGACCTATATACACAGCTAATTCACCAGTGTTAAATCACCTCTGAGAGTGTAAAAGTAAACACTCTCAGTGTTATGTAAAAACACTGACAGTGTTACTAAAACACTTTCAGAGTTGATTTAACACTGTTGATTTTACTGTGTAGTAGGACTCAAGTAGACAGATGTAGCTGCTGCTATGTTGGTCCAGCAGCTAAAACTGTTTGTTGTGTGCTTACTGGTGATATTGAGGTTAACAACGCTAGCTGATCTGAGACTAGGGTCATCTTCCTGTACAGACCCTTCTAGGACCATCTTCATTCAAAACAGTTATGCATACATTACCGGTAGTGGCGTTGGGTATGTTTCTGGTAAATGGCACACACAACACTAGATGCAACCCTGATAATAACCCCTACAACCCCACAGCCTCTCATTCATTGAGAGGCTTTCACATGTAAAGCATCAAGACATTAGATGTTTATGCATGTCTTTCACCAAAACTGCATGATGTTGAACACAATGTGGGCTCTGAGGATCGGTGGCTAACACTTCTGTTCAGCGTCACAGAGCTCAGAATAAAGAACTGGAGCATTCTATTAAAACCATTACTGTAGACCTACCGCTGTTACCCAGTGGAGGTTTGATGCAAGAGTAGTCCCACAAACTAAATATTTAGTCTCACTTTCTCCATCCCACCTCCTAAGGTCTGTATTCTGGTCTCTGTCATGTTTTCATTTTATGTCTCCTTTACCGATGGAGTTTCTTGATTTTTATAGGTGGAAGTATAGATTACGTGATCAGACTACTCCAATACTAGCCTCTTTACACTGGCCGCTTAATGCTAAGGCTGATATCTGGGTTTTACTCATGAAGCCTAAAAACCATTGCATGGACCTCCTTCTGTCAATCGCTCAGCAATGGTCCTGACATAAATACATCACTTTAGTGGTCTGGTGAGGTGGGTGGAGCGGATTCCTGTCTGATTGGCCATGTGCTGTGTAATCTTTGGATGGGGACGCATTGTCTCCGGACCCTCTTAGTCCTCATATAGTTAATGGGCCCTATTTTAATGATTTGAAATGCAAGTATCAAACACAAAACTATAGTGACATTGTGGGCGGGTCCCGGGCGCTGTTGCTATTATGCCAGAGGGATAAATGAGACTTGCGCCCAACGGAAATCTAAAATGGGTAGGTCTGAAGTAGCTACAATAGTCATAGGTGTGGTTTGGGCGTAACATGCAATAAACCAATCAGAGCGTCATCTCACATTCCCATTAAGAGCAGGCGTGCTTGTTCCATGGCCGATTGCTATTATAACGGCGGATTGCTATTTATTTTTCTTTTTTACAAAATGTAAATAAAGAAATGTCACAAAGACATTCCAATGTTTTGGCCTCACTCTCACTGAATCACAAGGTTATGAATGCATGGTGATATTTTTGCAATGTATTCTAACATTAGACCGAGATTACTTTGCTTACCTCTCACTCTGCTGTCAAATAAGCTCTCCTCTCCCATTCTGCTACTGGGGCATTTGGGATAAGTGGCAACGGCACATGTATTTCAACATCATGTCTCCTTAAGTCCTCAAATTTTTCCTCATTTATGTCATCAACACATCCATGATTCATGGAAATGTTGTGTAAAACACAACAAGCCACAAAGAATGCTGCTAATTTTTGAGTACTGTAAAGTGCCTCCAAACACCTGAAGTGCATTTCCGGCGTGCCAAATATTTATTCAATTAGGCTACACTGCGTGTTGTGTGTGTTTTTGATTAAACAGAGTTTCACGCACTGTTGCTGGCATCATAAATTGTGTCATCCGCCATGTTTTTAACGTATAGCCATTGGCCCCTTCATAGCCACCCATCCAAGGGGGGTTTCCCCTTAAAGATGGCAGGAATGGCAGAGTTTGCCAGTATAAATGAGTTGTGGCTTGAGTGAGGGTAATTTACAAAGACATGGGTGATTTTACTATTAGCATCACAAATGACTTGTATGTTGATTGAATGGGTTACCCTTGGGGTTGATGTATATCAGTGCGAATAATTCATTGTGAATAATTTGGGTAAATGTGTAGGCTACACTAGATGTATGCCTATTTTTTTCACATCTTCAGATACCACAATGATTTCCCTTGTGTGGTAATATGTTTCCTTGTAAATATGTATGGGTTGCAATTAGGGCCGGAGTGGGAAACATTTTCAGCCCGGGAGTTTCATGGTACACCAGCCCATTTTGTGATGGAGTAAATAGTAACTACACATAATCTAATCACTTTACTTGTGTTATTTCCTACTGTACATATTTTATTTATTTATTTATTTACAGAGACAACATAAATGTATATGCTAACACTATTAAACAAAATATCCTCAGCAATTAGATGACTACAGTAAATACAGAGTCTTGACCAAATAAGGTAAATGTTAAGTTCAAAGAATGAGGTTAGCTACTGCCCCTTTCTTTTTTATGTTGTTTTTTCACAATCGCTAGGATGCATTTCCCAGGTTTATTTTTCAAAACTCTACACACAGTTCCACTAATTAGCTTTCAGTTTTGACCAGCTGCTAATTTCACATAAAAAATGCACAAAAACTACCAAAATTATTCATACATCTTCAATCAACTAATTCTTCCATAACTCAAGCACACTGTCAATCATAAAACAATAACCTAAGCAAAACTAAGAACAGATTATTTCTTTACAAAACAAGAAATACCCCTGTCCACTGTTTAGAATTCAAATGCAGAAGACAGGGTTACCATTCACATCACATCTTATGTCATCTTGGGCAATACATCTCACTTATATTTTGATGAAGTATAGTAGCCCTAATCTCATCTGAGACTACAGCTCTTGATCGTCCTCTCAGTCTACTTCCACCACCCATACACACTCCTTTTCCTCCATCAGCCACTCTTCTTCCTCTGTCAGACACTTTTCTATCTCTGATTGGGTCCAGGTTGACATTACAGTACAAAATCAATGCTAAAGTAAGATGTCTCTTTTTGTATAGATGGTAATGACATTGAAAAACTAACACCTGAAATGTTAATACAGGACTTCAACCAAAGTACAGATTTCTGAGGAGATTTTACTTTTATTACAGTAGGCTATGTCATAGCCTAGGCCTACTTTATCCACTAATCAATAGCTTCTGCCTGGATCAGCCCTGTCAGAAATGTCAAATATGCATGAATGAAAAACATGTTTTTTTATATAATAATATGCTCCTATCTTGGTGTTCCAGTATTTCAGCCTGCCTCAACATAACTGTTTTGTATCCCTGTTTGTCTCATTATTCTCTAAAGCAAAGTTTACAATGATAATTATATAGTTATGAACTGCACATCGTTCATTCTCTTATTAAATAAGTTAAATGAGCTACTTTGACAGTTAGACTTTACATTTGATCTACACAGTTAGCTAGTTACATGTAATACAGTTACTTTGCAGTAGCCTACAGTACATAACCAGAGTTCTTGCATGCTGTCTAACTACTGACTGACTGTAGCGCTAGATAGACACCTGACTGAAATATCAGCAACTATTTACTTTACCGTTTTGAAAACTAATTTTTCAACAGTCTGCTTTGTTTTGGAAGAGTTTTTCTATTTCTAAAAAAGGCGCAGGAGTTAGCTAATATGCTGTAGTAGCAAATAGACATTATTACGTTATTTTGTCTGGCAACGCGTCTGCTTTGTCTCTCTGCCGTCACGCGCACTCAGGAGAACAGACTAACGGTAAATTAATCACGCGCAGGGAGTAAACCTTTGTGATTCCACTCTTTGGCAAAGAGGTTGGTGGGATTATAATTTAGATAAACATTATTAACATAATTATAATTTTCCCACTTTATATTTAATAAACTAAATGACATTCCGGGTCTGGTGAACTATTTTATTCTGAAGGCTCATTTGATGTGGGAGCGTAGCAGCTCTTGTGTTTGTGTGTGATGTGAGAATGAGAGGTGCGCTCGAAGAGTGGGCCGCACTACCTCACATCTGCAGGCAGGTGGCCCAGACCGAATTGCAACAAGTATAGCGATTATAAAATAGTTTTTCACAAACCACCTTACCGGCCCAACAACTAGCGGCCCACCGGGTATTCTATCGGTTCTCCTGATTACCCATCCCGGGCCTGGTTGCAATACATGAGTCTGTGTTAAGAAAAGTGTATGTGCATTGTGCACACGCTTATGTCCAAGCATGCACCCTTAAAATAGAATCTGAATAACACACCACTGACTTTTAACTAGGTTTTTCCTGGTCTGTGGCGGAATTGTTTTCGGGAACTGCTAAATTAGCAACAGGAAACATTTTTGGCCCAAAACACACCTCTTCTTTTCGCTGAACCGCCCCTGTGAGCGCAAGTTCATTCCCTAATTTACCAACGCACATCTCCCCTGTGCGTTGGGTGCAAAATAGGAATGATACTTGCGTTGGTGTAAAAAATCAATTGCGCTGGGTGCAAGCTAGGACCCTAAATGTCGTGGGATTAAAGTCATTAATAGATGGAATGATGGTTGGATGGATGGTGCGTGGGGTGGTCGAAGGGTTGGCTGTTTGCAGGTTGGATGTTTAGATGGAGGGTTTGTCAGATGGACAGACAGACAAATACAGTAGATTGGGGGAGGATGATTACAAGTCTTCTTTGTTACTTCCTCTATTTGCCTTTCTAGATATTTAAATCATCCCTCCTGATTAATAAAATAACATACATTAAAAAAAAATTGAAAAATTATTTTTTTATTTAATTTAGGATTAAAACCAGGGACCCCAGTCAGAGGCCCTATCCACTAGGCCTCCTTGCAACTCCAAATAATTTGAGGGAAATCCATGTATGCAACTATAGGGAACATGATAGATATTTGGAACGTATTCTATATTTATTTTTGCCCCCTAATTCCAGGACTTTGGAATTGTAATAACATCAGCATATTTCTGTGCAAATTTGGAATTGAAATGATAAAAAGATTATGTACAAATATAGGGGCAAATAGTGTGTAGTGAAAACAGAATAGGCCATGTGACTTTTGGGTTTGATTCCTTTCACTTAAAAGCATAACTCTTGCAAAAATGCAACCTAGGGTCTTTTTGTTAATGTACCCGAGTCAAACTTTTGTTTAAAAGCATAGTTAGGACAGAAATGCCAATTTTAAGATTTTCCGTATTTTTGGTTTAGGTAAAATCGCCTTTTGCACAGGAGTGATGAAGCACTAATATAATAGCATCAAAATCGCTATTTTTAAAACACTATAAAGGCTCGACACAACATGAAACTTTGCTTGAAGTATCACCAGGGGCTGTACACATGAACTTGAGCATTAAGAAGATTGTTTGTAAAAGAAAGGTTTCGTACAACTCACCTTAGCAGTTTGTGTTTCTGGTGGCTGATTTTTTGCCTCTGTGTAAACAAACAATGTTCTCAATGCTTGAGTTCAAGTGTGATAAAACAAATTTCTAGTGAATGTTTTTTACAAATGCAATTGTGTTTTCACGTGAAACATGGACAATATATTCAATCAATATACAATCACATGCTCTTGTTGTTTCTTTACAATTGCATTTGGCTACAATTCACTAGCTTTGTAGTGACTTCACATTGATTATTGCGTTTAATTCAAACAAGCGCTATTGTTTTGAAGAGAGAACTGGGGAGTTGCCGGGTGAACGTGCCGGCCTTAAGCCAGCGACATCTCTGTGTGACATAACAGGTTTATACAGGGCGTGTTTTTACCAATTACTTGTACTGGTTCAGACACAGAGGAATGTGGTAAGGTATTTGTCCAGAAACAAAACAAAATATCAAGTTTTTTTTAAATATCAAGTTGGAAAGTAGAATCAAGTGGGTAAATAATTGGGCAACAAAAGAACCAATCAAAGGTGAGATAAATAGAGATGAGAAACCTGATCAGTTTGGTGTTTCCAAAACAGGTGACTGTAAAACTCACCATGCGGAGATGGTATGTCACACTGTTGGGTGTTGGTGTAGAGAGAGGGAAACCGAAGGCAGATGCTGTTGTTGGTAGTCGTTCTTAATTTAATGATTACAATCGCTCACACAGGGTGCACAAACACACTCTGCAGGGTAAGCGGCTTGCGAGATGTACATACATGAGAGATATCTAGCCTACGTGCTCTTTACAGTGGCATGGGACGCTGTTAGCTAAATATATACATGAAACCGTACATAAACACTACACATAGCGGTACTCTACAGAATATGCGTAGCTCCTGAACGGGCTAGTAAAGATTTCATCGAGATACCGGTACTGGAATCAACACAAGATAACAACGTCACTTCTTTTAATGTCCGACATCTCTCTCTCAGTCTGTTCCGCTTATGTAGCCTACAGCCAACTCGCTACTTGGACACAGCTTCAGCCCAGCCACAACATCTGGAGATTTTCAGACCTTCCATGCTGCAGCTCAGGTTACTGTTCATGTCAACAATGAGAAGGACATGGATTTACAATGACAGTCATGGGAGGGTTACTATGACCAAGCATCTGCTGTGTAAAAAGAACAAACCTGCCCATGTTATCTTTGACAGAAATCCCTTGGACAAACTTGAAAGATTATAGAAGTCCATTCTCTGGACAGATGAGTCCAACATTGACCCTTTTGTATACAATCAAAAGTGCTATTTTTGGCAGAATCCATAGCCTTATAAATAACCTCATCATCAGTCAAGCTTTGTGGTGGGAATGTCAAGATTTGGGGCTGCTTTCCTTCCTCTGAACATTAACAACTGCACATCATTAAGGGAATCATTAATTCAACGAGATTCTAGAATAGAAAATCAGGGATCTGTCATGAAGCTATGAAGTTTGGCTGAAAATGAATTTTCCAACAAGACAATGACACAAAGCATTCAAACAATATAACAAAGAATTTACTTAATCAACATCCTGAATCCAACCCAGATGCTCTGGAAGAACCTGAAGCAGACAGTAAATGTCAGACACTAGGCGTGGGCAATTTTATCTATAATTTGTATCACTATATTTTCCACTGTCCAGCCAATAACTACAGTTTAAAAAACAAAACTTTATTAGCCCTTCAAAGTTAATAAATGACAAAAGATTGGAAAACCTGTGGCAGGGATTCATTAGTATTTCTTAATAATAAGTGTAGGAAATGAAATGTGACGAAATGACAATATCTTTAAACAAATAATTCCAGGTGAATCGGCAGGTATATATTTTTCGTCCTATCACAAGCAACAATGAAATTGGTGTTATAGCTTTTCTTGTGGCAACTGTGAATAGATCCAGAAAACCAATTGAAGATAGAGCTAAAAAGAAAAGATACAGGACAAAACAGGTAGGCTTTCTATTTAACTACACATTTAAATGATTTGAAGGGTAGAAAAAGAAAATTGATCACATTCTCAATTTGCCTAGCATTAGCTTGTCCAAGAGATGGACAATGGTAGCTTGATTAAGTTTTTCCAGTGTCACCCCTCAACACGATGATCTTCGAAAAAGCAAGAGTTTTGAGGTGACAATAGAGAAGCCTTGAATGGATAGATAAAGCTAGCTACCATTAGTTAACACTAGCTAGCTTGTTTGCATAGCTTGCTTCAGCTATTCTACATTGTCCAGCACTTCAACTTCACTAGTGTTATTTTAGATATCAACAGTCTTTCTCAATATATGCATACAATTTTGCTTTTGATTTTGTGTCGCTAACAAATGTAGTTGACATAAATAAATGTCCACTGCCAATGTTCACTAGCTTTACATTTGCCCTTACTGGTTTGTTGACTTTGATTGGAAGGCCTTATGCATGCAACATCTTTTTATTTGAAAAATATTGATTAATTAATATTAGCATTTTTCTTATTTCATAAATGTTACGATTTTTCATGATAGCTATGATATGGTCAAATCCATATCATGGCACAAAGTTACACCATTACGTACATTTATACAAGTATACTGACTACCCCTACCTGACATTCTTCAAGTCTCAGTGTGTAAATATCACTAAAAACAGATGTCAAAATCGTATTAGTGGCTATACTGTAGAAGACATTTACTATTGGATAAAGATCACATATTTTGGCACACATTTGCTGAATATACCTCTTCACATTGGCCTTGAGACAGGGACTTAGCAAAGTAAACTTTTTTGTCATTGTTTAAATTGACAAAATACTGTCATTGCAGGGCATGTGTAAATCCAACAGCAACACACATGACATACAGGGATAGGTGTTGTGGGAGACTGATATTTCAAGTGTACCGATTGTTCTGAGGCCACATTTTAAAGGACAGTCCACCATAAATTTGTGTATTCAACACCTTCTAATAGTTTTTTTACACTTTCGAAATTATTCATACTTCACTATTTAGGAATTTGTAACTGTTCCTCCGCCTGGGGTTTGGTGTGGGTCAGGTCACCGAAGCTCCCATTCAATGTTGTGTCTGGGTTTCAGTTGTCCCCGGTCTTTTCATTACATCACATTCATTAACCAATTGACTGGTGCCAGGGCTGTGGAAAGATTATTTATGTTGGGGGTGCTGTAGGGGGAGGTGGATTTTTTTCGTATGCCTGGGTGCGTACTCCCGCGCATGCGGTCTGCGCTAGTGCGCGCGCCGTGCACGTGATGCACATTTTAGTTTCCTTGCATTATTTTGCACTTAGAGAACATAGTTGGCACGGACATTTGGCACGTTGACTGTGCATGCACGTTTTCAAATGCTGGCTTTGTTTACCAGCATTGTTTTGTTTTAAAATTTGTTTACCTACCAGATGCTAATATGCAAAGTGACTTGGTGTACAGAAATACATTTTCATTAGTATTGCTCCCTGGGATTGGAATAAAACCATGGAAAAATTAGAGTTTTTTTTAGAAGCCAGCATGTTAAAAAAATCAAAAATTAGTTTCTGAGCCATTGTGAAAACTAGCTAGCTAACTGTAATGCAACAGTATGGTAGCTAGCTATATTGACTATGATCCTTGGCGTTATTTTATTAATTATTATTTATTCAGTATCACTAATTATTTCTCAAAACTTCCTCAATAATTGATTTTTTTTGGTAACAACAACGACAACAACAGGATTATTATTTAAAATATTTGTCTATGTTAATTTGTATTTGCATCTAGCAAGGCTGTGATGTCTGCCCTTTCCAACAGGGGGTGCTGCAGCACCGTTAGCACCCCTACTTCACATGGCCCTGACTGGTGCTGTTGTTTATTTACTGTAGTTAGTGTTGTCCTTAATGCCCTGTGTGTGATTGAACATTTGTCGTTCATTGATTGATGTAACTCTGTTGTTAGGTGTAGCGTATGTTTATTCAGAATCCTTTGATTGTTTCGGTATATTAAACCATGTTGATTTTCACTATCGCCCTTCGCGTTTGTCTCCTTCGATCCTGCACCTGCACACACATTTCATGACAGAATGAGCTACCATTTCAATAAGAGACAGCAAAGGAGAGAGACAGCAGTAAGCGAGCGAAAAGATGACCGGTACTCAGTAAAGGAGGCGTTCTACGAGGAACTGGAGGCTATCATCTACACTACCCTGGATAGCATGCAGCCATCTGGGAGCGACGCTCCAATTCCCAGGAATGTTGGAGTGGTCGAGGGGATACAGTCCTCTCAGCTTACCATACTGGGTCATGAAAGAGAATGTCAGGGCTGATTGGGTGGTGTACAGACTACAGTACACCTATGGGACACACTAGCCAGCCAGCATCCTCCTTACCTTCCAGTCATACAACCCTGACAGCTCGGCCATGTTAATAGACCTGCAGGAACCTCCTCCTCAGCCTAGTCTACCATCACCGCAGCCAGCCTGTATTCCTCCGTGGTGGACCTACACCCCCTTCTCGCTGCCGGTCCCAGTGGCTCCACCTACACCATCAATGCTATCGGTGCCATCCACCAAGCCTGAGTCAGCGGCCACGACAGTGCCAGTGGCTCCACCCTCTGTGACAGTTCCGGAGGAGCTGCTAGCCATGCCAGTGCCAAGGGGTCTGCCCGCCATGCCCACCACATCAGGCCCTCCCCACCTTGTTTTCTCGAGGTTCTGCCCAAGACAGCGCCATTAAAGGAGGATCTGCAGCTGTGCCTCCGCCCCCTGTCCCCTAGGATGGGGCTCCTAACCCCTCGTTACTACCAGTGGTTCAGCCACCTGCACCTGAGGAAGACCAGGGCTGCATCTCAATATGCATACTACATTCTACATACTCAAAGTACGTACTGCGCAGGTGGTGGTAAAGTATGTAGTATTAAGTATATAGTAAGTGAGTATGCTAGCATTGGGACATACTAACATGTCATAACGTTGCATCTAAAATTAGACCACTTCCATGAGCGATGAAGAACGCAAAGTTTGAACATAAAAAATGTGGCACAACCTGTTTGTATTTCATTTAAAACTTAATAATATTGGTACAATAACAAAAACCTCATGTAATGAGACGTTTATTATTACCTTACTTTTGGACACTTACATTTAAATACTGCCAAAGAAGGACCGGCATCGGGAAACCCCTTCTATTCTGTGTGGCAAAGGATTGTGGGCTATATCCTCCGGACATAGTAGAACATCCGGGGACTTCTGACTTACTAGATTTGCATACTATGGTTTGGGACATAATAATCGTAGTCTGGCATACTATATATATACTATGCATATTGAGTTGCAGCCCAGGACTTCGCCAAGACCACCGGGGCGCTGTCACTAGCAGCAGAGACCACCGGGGCTCCGCCCCCTTCACCACAGCCGGTAACAGCTAATCATTTGTTATTCATTAATTGACGTTACTCTGTGTTGTTATGTGAAGCATAGGTTTATTCAGAATCCTTTTAACTCAACGCTTTTTGGTATATTAATCCTTTGCATTCCTCTCTCAGTCCTGGTCCTGCACACATGTTTCTTGAAAGATTTAATACTGTATATTTCAAAACAAAATAGATGTAGAATCTTACTGGTTTACTTTAAATTCCAGATGATCCCTTTCCTATAATGTTGTCATTATTTTTTAAGTGCCCTCAATTCTTTCATATGTCATGGAACTTGGATAAATAGCCTGAACCATATTATTAAGAATTTAGAATGAATGCCAATGTGCTCATATTCAACACAAAAGTACATACACAAGCTTTGGACTCACACAGATCCTCTTTGGACTCACTTTGGGGCTTATGGCTGGGTCATATTGAACAGGGTAGAATACTGTATACTAGCATAATATCTGACAGAGGAAATATGTCCCTATTGGAAAGGCTTTTTCCATTCCTAAACCTGTTGAGAAGACATAAGACATACTGGTGAGGATTTGGTAGTACTTTTTTTTTGTTTTTTGCTCTCCAGTGAATTGGAGGGTGTTGCTATTAATCTATTTGGACGTGATTATTTCCCCTCTTTTGGCTTATCTAATGACTGTTTATTCTTCAGTGTTTCATCGCCCACTGCTATGTTATCGATGCCCTGTTCTCTTTCGTCATCCCTTCCCTCATCCCCCCATTATCCAGTATAAAGCTGTGTGTGGCGCCGGGCAGTCCAGAAATTCCCACACCCACAGCTCCTGTGCTGTCAGGTCCAATCAAAATCCTGATCTGTGTCCCAAATGATGCCCTATTCCTGACAGAGTGCAAACCTTCTGGCCAGAGTTCTGTTGTGCTATGTCAAAATGAATGCACTACCTAGAGAGTCGGGTGACATTTTGGACACAGTCCGTGTCTGTATGGATCTACAACCACCTGTGCCAGGCGCCTAGCTGTTTCACCGGACTCACGGATATCCAACCCCCTTTCCCCGCCCCTTCGCCACTGGGTCGGCAATCATCTCCCGGGGCAACTGTCACACTGTGTGCTGTGCAGTCCGTTAGTCATCAATTGTCAGTGTTTAGCGGGGCACTGGTGTGTTGTGGGGGCGGAGCCGAGCGGAGCGGTGATGAGAAAACACCCCCACTGGGAGGACGCTGAGGCCTGTGTAGGGTGTGTGTGTCTCAATCTGCCAGCACCTAAGTCCAGAGTGTGTGTGGATGTGTGTGTTTAGAGTAGAGGTGCATTTGTGAAAAGGATGCCCATTAATCCAGATGTCCATGCTCTCTTCGTTTTACAATGTTGTCACACTCACTTTCTCCCTCAGTCTTACAAGCAACCAGAGACACAGACAGATACACTCTCACACAGATGCTAATCGAGAAAGGGCAGAGCGGAGAAAAGAGAGAATGGCCCAGTGCCAGATTTATGTCACTTCCTGCTTACAGCCAAGTGATATCTCAGGATGTGTCATCACACTTGTAACGTCCGAAGATTCCCTTTGCAGTTATAAAAGTGGGATGCCAAAGACGGCATATTATCTCTCATTTCATATTCCATTCTCATTCAATTCATCTCATTGGAACCATACATGAAACATAAAACAACCTAACTACAGTATAACACACGTTTGACAGAATTAAAATATATCCAGTGTGGATTTGTGCCGATCCACCTGCTTGAATTGGGGGTAACTGTAAATACCATTGATTATGTTTTACTATGTCATCACTTTGGCTGCAAACAACCGGTCATTTTTGACAGTATAAACAGCTCTTTCACAACTGCATAAACATTAGGGTGACAATGTCTCTATGCATTTTGACCCCTACTAATAAAATGTTTACCAGTGTTGACAGGATTAAAAACCTGTAGGCTACCTTATGATAACTACCTGACACATTTTTCAGTCTGCTTTTCAAATAGGCACTGGTTTCCTGACGGTTCCACTTTAAGAAGATGCCACCCTGTTACAGTCATATACTAACCTGAGAGAAGTAGAAAGATGCCTCTAAATGATACATTTCATGGGCTGCCAAGCAGTGTTGCCCTGGCTCCGAGTTCAGGTGCCTCAGAGTCCGACAGTTATGAAAATATAACTGCAATATATGTGTGTTTACGTGTGTTTATGTGCATGTCTGCATCAGTGTGTGGATGGGAGGCGTTCATGGCAGACAGAAGTCTGGTGCCTCTCTGCTCTCCTGGATTGAGCTCCAGGGGGGTAGACAGGGGAGGTGCTGGTAAGGGGGGGTGGTGTACTGAGTGTTCCCCTCACTCCTGCTGTCCTCCCTGGCCGCAAAGTGAGGGAACGGCCCCTGGGTCACGTTTTGGGGATCAGCTGGTATAAACACCACCTCCCAGGCCATTCTCAGATCACTGAGTCCATATGGAAAAGATCAGCGTTGAGCGGAGCAGCATGATGTCTGCCACGGTGCGGCCAGGAGGATCACATATAACCCTAGATGCCCGGCAAATAGCCCCTCCTAAAACACACATCCAGATCTGTCAGCGGAGCCTGCAGCCTGGCGATCAGTATGGGGCCTGGGGCCACTCACTGATGGAGGTGTGGGCTGGCCTGTTAGGAAACAAGGGAGGAACGGGTGATTGCTACTCTTTGGCGCTTCAGTCTGTCCAAAAAACATATTTTAAACCTTGAAACAGATGTGGTTTGAAAAGGGAAGTTGAACCATTTGTCGTGTCCAGTCAAAGTATTTCGGCTTTCATATCTTTAATCTTTCCTGACAGCAGGATGAGGCGGGCGTGATTACCAAAACAATAGGGCCTATCGTTTTTGCAACGAGTGTTCGCACCTCCTTCAAAACAGGGGTGCGCAGCAATCTGACCAATCACAGCACAGTTCACAACAAGGCGAATATCCCCTGTTCGACACGCAATCCACCTCAAAACACTCACAAAAGCGACATTGCCTAGTCACACTATCGTCACCTAGTCACCATTTTCCCGGGAGGTCTAAATTGGCAATAAGCCATCAAGGTGTTAGTTACACTGTACTTCACCATTCTGACCCCTCCAACCTATCGTACGCCTTAGCTAACTTATTTAGGCTGTGTTTGTGTATGTAAATATCAGATGATGGCGGCCTCAGTAATTACTGAAACCTGGTACACCAATGAACATTTGAAGTGAACAGATATTGATTCAAGAAGACTTTTATGGTTAATACCGTACTTGATGCTTACTTGGCACATTGGAATAAATGCATACCGGAAGTGCAAACTGTGCCTATTTGGCATTCCAGTCAGGCTAAATAAATTGCTCGTAAGTATTGGAAAGATTTCAAATGTTATTTGAATCCAGGTCTGCTAGTCTGATGTGCATAGGGAGGGTCGGGGATTAACGAGTGGCCGGCTGTGTAATTACTGGGCTGGTCGCTCGCTGGCTCGGCGCTCATTACGGTTGGCTGACTCTGGATTAACTCATTATCCTCTAGTCCTGGCTGACCAATGCAATTAGGCAACATGCCACAATGACGACCCAAATAGAGACCCGATGGCTCAATCTGCGGTCATATGGATGGAGAGGGGGGA
>JACXGM010004789.1:24386-37028 GCA_016801145.1 Umbra pygmaea
AAAAAAGTATATTTAAATGTACTTGAAATGTATTTTATTTATCCTAAATATACTTCTAATATATTATTTTGGTATGTATATTTTTAAAGTATACTTCAAATATACTTAAATACATTGAATACATACTTATGGTTAACCATAAGTATACTAGAAGTATAATACTGGAGTATAATTTAAATATACTTTTTTTTTACTTGGGAATACTCTCTGCCAGGGACCTGCGCTCGGCATCCTAACCTATTATATAATCTCTGGGAAAGACCAATGATCAGAATGGCATCCATTGTTCTGGGCAGTTCAGTGGTTTTTCCTTTTGTTGTAATCCGACTTGTGCTATTGATCACGGTGTTGGGGGTCGGCAGGGTGCTCCAGAGCTGATGATGACAGACGGAGGTGACACGGGCACAGATGTAGACCCTTCTGACTCTTAGGGCTACTATTAATAATATGGTGGACTTCCTTCATCTTCCATTGCTGCCAGGGTGGCCTCCGAACAATGATGTCCATCTGGAGGTAGCCTTCGCTGGGTCTGAGTTCTGTGATGGATGTGGAATGCTCTCCAGGACATCCAGCTGACCCAAGCTCTCCGGAGGGAGAGCCAATCAATCACATGCTCCTGTCCCTTTGATAGGCAGTCCTAACAGCGTGGGCCTGTGGATGACCATGGGTCAAGAGCTCCGTCAGGACTGGATGGCTCTTATCGAATCACATCGACTGATCCTTTATTGGGTTGAGTGTTTGCGTTTTTGATTATCATTTGTGATTTTCTGCCAGGGTGCTTGTTGCTGCCACGTACTGTTTACAAGGAATGAGCAAACTCATTTTAAATAAGTAAATTGTCTTGTGTCAGAGTGACTTAGTAACTGCTCCCTTTTCATTCTATTAATATTTCTTTATATTCCTTCTGTTTAAAACCTCAGCCCTGCTTTCCTGTAAAAGGTGACCAGCTGGGCCAAAAATGTGATTCAGCAAAGCCAAGTTACCAAGAGTTGTAAAACATACACACACACCTCTCAGGCTATAGTATGGGAAGCTAACTCTCTGTAACAAACTGATTGCATTAAACAATTTTGATCATGCTTTCCCAGAATTATCACATATCTGTCAGCATGTTTTCAATAATAGCTCTTTTTTATCAGCTGTATACATGGCAGCTGCTTGCAGGAGGACTATGTTGGAAAATCTCTGTTAGCTAGTGAACTAGTTAGCCATTAGGGTAACGTGTCATGTGTGCTGTACTGGAACATATTTATATTTACTAGCTGGCTCATCAAGGATGTTAGCTATCACGCTACTTTGAATAAGTCACATTTCAGAAGTACAGACCAGCAGTTTTCCACTAAATTCTGTAGCATTAGATGGCCATTTTGTTTGGGTCTTAGTGTCAATAACATTATTTGACACATTTTTATTTTCTGTCATCTAGGACAAATCAGTTATAGAATGGTGTGGGCTGTAAGGATCATAATTGTACAATGGTCAAATAGAAAATGCAAAGTCATCCCATCGTTTAGATGCAATAAGATAGAAAAGGCCTCAAAATGTATGAAACAAAACCATGTTCAAATATCTAACATTTTGTAAATGACTATTACTTTCAAATGCAAATGTATTTTGTCAAGTTTAGCTATTCAGCAGTTCTAGTCATGTCTCACTTATTTTTTGCAAGTCAAAATGTTTGTCTACATTTGTTAATTATAGAATAATAATAAAAATATCTTCTTTGCAGCTTTTAAAGAACAACTGGCTGAGGTAGAAAAAATACTTTCTCTACTAAGTGATCAGAAAAAATAAATCTGATTTAATGAAAACAACAAATTTCCAATGTTAGTCATTCTCTTTCCGACGCAAGCTTTTACAATGAAACTGTGGCAGAGACACATTTGGTTGTTTTTTTATCAAAACAAACAAATTATTTCTAAACAGACCGTTATAAATTGTTATATAACAAGCAATGTAATATTTGAAAGAGTATTATCTAGGGTTGCAATATTCTGGGAACATTTTTTATTTCATCTTAATTTAACCAGGTTAATCGACTGAGTTCTCATTTGCAATTGCGACCTGGCCAAGACAAGGCGCAAGGTGACATTAAGTTACACATAAAGTATAACATTTCAGGTATACAGTAACACATACAACTGGTATTAGGTTGGATTAAAGAAATACTGTACATTCAGTGCAAATGTGGTTTAAAATAAAGAGGTAGATTATTGGAATGTAAAGTGGCAGTACAAGAGAAATAACACTAGGATAGGTAACATGATGAACATGGCTGAAAATGGTAATGTGCAAATTATAGTAAGATAGCTGTGCTGTTGAACATGTGCAATATGCATTAAGGCTTTGATGAGTAAGCTAGGTTACAAACGGGGAATGGGAGGGGCTCGGGTCATTCAACATTAAAGATATTTTAGATTTTCATCCTGGTTAGATGATTTCATATTTATTTTTTAATATCCACTGATTGGGAAAACATGGAATTAATTAAAATCTAACAGAATTTGACAACCATTCTGATTATGAGCAAAGAGATGACTGGAACTAGAAATGTATCAGAAGGTGTTACCACCACTGGGCATGTCAGCAGAGAGGGATTTATCATTGATAGGGAATCAGTATGGTGTAAAGTTGGCCCCTACATGGACCATCTTCCTATCAGTCAACCAGTCCACCAACCCACCTGTCAGTCAACCAGTCCACCACAGCACCTGTCAGTACACCAACCCACTGAAGCACCTGTCAGTCACTATGACAAATGAGGCTGCCTGATGAGACAGAACCGTTACATCATCCCATCCCTAATGAGGAGTAACAGCGGGAGAGGAAACGAGAGGGACAGGAGAGGAGAGAAACAGGACAGAGGGAGAGTTACAGGACAGAGAGAGATACAGTTAGAGATAGGCTCGCTTCTGAGATATTGTGAAACCCTCAAACAATACAAAAACACTTTAACCCTTCAAAGCCTAGGGGGTTTTAAGTCTGCCTGGCACACAGTTGACTTTTTGGCCTCTAGAAAGGTCATACTTTGACCTACAGTGAAGTGCCTTATGGTTCTGGACTCAGCAGACCCATGGCTATAACATGGATGAATGAAATCCAACATCCTGGGTCATAAAAGTTTATGTTTTATTAAATAATTATCCAAAAAATACAAGAACATATTTATTTTTGTTGTTTTTTATGTGTAAAAGCATGTAAACTATAATGAATAAGGCTTTTTATTGCTTATTGTCAAGCCCCCAGGGCTCCTGGACCAGTGTGCAGTGTTTGGGGGCCATACAAACAATTCAACATCAAAATGCTGCAAAACAGAGGGAGAAAGACAGAACAGAGGGATAGAGACAGAACAGAGTCAGAGAGACAGGAAAGAGTCAGAGAGACAGAACAGAGTTAGAGAGACAGAACAGAGTCAGAGAGACAGAACAGAGTCAGAGAGACAGAGCAGAGGAAGAGAGACAGAACAGAGACAGAGAGACAAGGTAGAGGAAGAGAGACAGAACAGAGACAGAGAGACAGGGCAGAGGGAGAGAGACAGAACAGAGAGAGAGAGACAGGGCAGAGGAAGAGAGACAGAACAGAGTCAGAGAGACAGGGCAGAGGGAGAGAGACAGAACAGAAGGAAAGAGACAGGACAGAGGGAAATAGACAGGCGATTAATGATACATTCAGTTCACCAATTGTCAGTTTTAGTCCAGGGCAGGGTCTCATGCATATCCAAAACACACCCAGAGACCTGTTGACCCAGCCTGCTATCAAAATGAAAATGTACCACAGACATGGAAACGTAAAGACAGTCCATTTAATATACAGTACATCATGCGGAAACACCACGTTACACTACCCATGAATTGCCATGAGAACAGGTTCCTGACCTAATGCCTAGCCAGTTTTATTGCGCAAAGCAAAACAATTTTTGGTTTCAAAGGAGTTTACTCATCATGTGAGTGTGGTTCCCCACAGGGCCACCAGACACAGAGCTTTAGGAGTTACATAATGACTGCCACACCAAAGCGCTTACAGTTGCCCTTAAATACCAGCAGAAACTCTACTTCACTCCAACTGATTTCTACATGCTCTAGTGCGATGGTAGAGGAATAACTTGCAAAGATACAATTTAAAGGAGGGCTGTTTTAGAGCAAAATGTCAAGGCTACATCAAAATTAAACATTCCTATGAAATTGTTGCATTATTTCTTCCAACATTAGGCCTTGATACTTTTTGACTTTTTGTCGGTGCATTTTCAACATACGGAAGAAGCGCTACTAACCTAGTCCCAGAACTGTTAGAGCTGTCTTGTCCAATATCATTGTAACATAAAACCACAAACAGATCTGAGACCAGGCTAGATCACCACAGAATTAGTTGAAGGGCCTCCCTATTTCTCCTCTCATTCACTCCCTCACTCTGTCCTTTCTCTGTCTTTCTCTGGCCCAGGCTGTGCCTTGGCGCTGGAGTCAGTTGGTTAGATTATGTGGCCTGTCTGTCTGCCTTCGGGACCTCTCCGCCTCCCCGGGTTTGGGTCTTTGTGGGGCGGGTGCAGAGAGAGCTGGCTCAGAATGCGCCCGCCGAGAGAGGGGAAATGTGTTTGACATACGCTCGGCGTACACAGTCAGGGAGGCTGCAACAGCGGGATAAGATTCATGACCACAGAATAAGATTGTTACAATATGGCTTCCATTGCTTCGCCCCCGCCCCCTTCTTCACCACGGGCCTGTCATATTTCACTGGTCTGGGAGAGTATGTGTGTGTGTCGGGAGTGCAGGGAGCCCTTTATTCCTCTCTTTTTGTTGTTGCTCTTTCTTTTCACTCTCTCTGTCATGCTCTCTCTCTCTCCCTCCCTCTCTCTCTCTCTCTCTCTCTCTCTCTCTCTCTCTCTCTCTCTCTCTCCCTGGTCATTGGTATGCATCAGAGCATTCCTGGACCTCACAAGGGATTCTGTTCTCATGGTCATTCTGGAATTGCTTGGCAGGAACACATAGCAAGGCCCAGGGCCATGGTTCTGGCCAGGTACCTAGTGCATAAAACCTTTTAAAGAAGAAGGTCCAATGGAAATCCGGCGCGGATAGTTCTGTCTAACTGCAAATTAGACGAAATTACAGCAAATTTTGTTTTTGTATTTACAATTGTTAGGCAGAATACTTTCTACATATCCAATATTTTTAAGTGTTTACCTAAATCTGTTTATATTCCTAGAATTTCTTTCTGATATTTTACAGCATCACCATTTATTTCTGATTTAATCAATATGCGAAACTAGTGCACACATAGAGTACCATATATTTCTAGTGTTTTAAAGTTTCACTCACAAAATTACCTTTAACTTCGTTTATATTGGACACACAGATATGAAAGCAGAGTTAATCTTACTGATAAAGATAAAGGTCCAAATTACCAATATTGCAACAATCCCTTTTTGGCAAAATCTCCCAATGCAATCTGACAGTTTGAGTGAGACACTCTTGTGATGCTTTGCCTGACCCTATCTATCCCTCTCTGACAACCTTCAACGAGAGCTGTGATTTAACACCATGGCCACCAATCGTGTTGTGTTTCACTTCTTAGACAAAAGCACCAATAGATAATGATTTGGTTTTATCCCAAAGCTTAGGACAGTGACAAAACTATCAGTCCAACCCTATTGTTTGGATATTATTGTAACACATTTTAATACGAGAGCACAGAAGGAAGATCTGGGGGAAAAATCTGGAGGCCAAGCGTTAAAAGACGCAATTTAAGTTCAATGGTCCTAGACTAAAGACTCAGCCCGTAGATGGAGAAATCTAGGATGGAGAGAGGGGAAGGAGAGAGGAAAACAGGCTGGGGAAAGCTGTAACAAGGTGTCAAACAGGCTTGCTGGATCCTCGCACAAGAGTGATCTGCATAGCTGGACCCGTACTGTGATGTTTGTTGACACGTTCAGGACAGAATTCCCAACTTTTCACAGCGATCATCAATCAGGAAGAGGCTTGAGTTTTCCCAGGGTCAGGAAAAGCCTTTCCTGGCCTCCCGTTAGGCTGCTGCATGGCAGGCCTGAATGTGAGGCCAAAACACGTAGAATCCACCGGTTGCCACGGCAACCCGGGATGACGGGCTGGCGAGTTGGCAGGGGTGTTCTTCCGAGGATCGTTTCCAAAAGCTCTGGGCCTCTCACAGCTGCTGGGAGTCAGCATTGAAATTTGAAACTATCAAATAATAGTGGCGACACTCGTAAGCAAAAATGTCTAGTCTTTAAATAAATACATAATGTCAAATGTATGTCCAGGAATCACATATAGCAAGTAAAAAGGACTGTTTTTCATGTAGTCATTCAAATTTGACAAAGTTTGACAAAGACTCTGCATTCCTTCTAGAAGTATAGCTACATTGTCAACAATGTGTCATAAAATTCCCATCACCATGAAACCTTTTACAGATAAATGTTTGTGGATGGCATTTTAAACTATGCGGAAGAATCAGAGACGAGACATTTTGAATTCAATGTGACCCATAATCAAATATGGTAAGAGTTAAGGCCAGGTCAGAGTCAAAAGACACAGAGACCCGATAGTCTTGTCTCCCATTGTTAAAGCACTGTAGCAATGCTACAACATTTAAATTCACATTCCTTGATGTCAGTTTTGGCAGTTCACCTCTTTGTCCTTCATCTTGAGCACATTGCCCAAGCAAACTGCCAGCTTTAATGAAAAGGTGTTTACCTTGCCCCTAGTGGCCAGCCATGCATTCTAACTTTATACCCATCTTATGTGTAAATGTAAATGAGTAAAAAGCTTAAAAACAACTCTTTTAGCTGACAACCTAGAATCTTCCTTAGCGAAGGGGCCAGATGTGGTGCTTCGCTCTTGCTGACCACAACCTTTCACAGAAGGTTCCAGAATATCATCTCTCGTTAAGGAAGAAAAGAGAATAATACAATTTAAAAAAAGGTGAACAAAAAAACATGAAATAGGGTTTAGTTCTGGTGTCTGGCAGATAGTGGATCTGTTGCTCTCCCATTTACTGAATGTTCACTGTTATCCTTCTCAAGAGAGGGATTTATATTGGTTCTCTGATCTTATATGATCTCTAATAGAGACTGGAATCGTAATATCTGTATTTCTCTCTCGCATTCTCCAGATGTATTGGCTTGCTTGCTTGTCCTTCTTTGAATTGATATGGATACTCAAACAATTCTGCAGGAATTAAGACCTTGATCTTTATGTTTTTCTCCTCTATTCTCTTTCAATGCTATTCTACGACCTTTTAAAACCAATAGATTTTTACTGTCTCAATCCACTCTCCATCCTCTCTCTCTCTCCGACAATGGCCCAGTTGGAAAGAGAAAA
The DNA here is from genome assembly GCA_016801145.1 of Umbra pygmaea. NCBI lineage: Eukaryota > Metazoa > Chordata > Actinopteri > Esociformes > Umbridae > Umbra > Umbra pygmaea. The sequence continues at coordinate 31,712 of JACXGM010004789.1, forward strand.
CTGTTCTTATACTATTTAGGCATAAACGGGTTGGGGTGGGGGGTGAATGTGTTCAACATGTGGCAGACACCATCACCCTGAACGTACTCTCCACCATTCACCTGCCCCCCCACCCTCCAGCTGCTACTGCAATGCACTCTGGGACACAATGATAATGCCATGTTTTTCTCACTGTCAGCTCAGGCAGGAACAGAGCAGACATACTGTCTGGAAGAAGTTAAGTGGATACGTCTCATTTGGAGAAATGCTCTCTAGATTCGAGAGCAGTTTGTCCATTCAATAGCACTAAAACTAAAGTATTAATTGACAATTCAAATATTACAGTATAATATTTATGGATGAATACTGGGTAGAGATGCACAAGTGTGAAGAGAATGGATCTTCGTTTTAAATGTAAGAGTTTAAAATCAGTCAAACATCTTTCAAAACCATGGTAAACATAGTCAACCATCAGATGGATAAAAACAAATAAAACACTATTTTCCAAAGTTAAATGTTTGCCTTACTCCTATAAAACGAAATCCAATGGAGAGTCCCTATGTGACAACTGGTTTGACCTCCTTCAGAAAGTAACGTGGTGAAAAAAGTGCTAATATTTTGAGGTGGTGATGGAAAGCAGTGTGTTTCGTAATGAAAAGGGGAAACACTATAGAACAGGGCTATTCAACCAGATGTCAATGAGAGGTCAGAGATAATGACATCCCAGTGACAGAACACATTGCAGAGTTTCCCCTTCCATTATAACAAGTGAACTGGTATGGCCAGGTTACAAATTAGCAATTACAACAACCAGAGGTGACTAGATGGCATATTTACCAAACAGACTTGGGACTAGGCTTGACATTTTATTAGAGAGCTACTGAATTTTGTAGAGATCAGCTGAAAACAAATAAAAGCCTGTGATTAAATTAATAATACTGTAACTGTCTAATTTGCCTGGATTCTCACTGTGATATAATTCATAATACAGTAAATGTCTAATTAGCAGGGATTTTCACTGTGATTGAATTCATAATACAATAACTGTCTAATTAGCCTGGATTTTCATTGTGATTGAATGCCAATGCCAATTACATTGATGTGAATCTGCCGCTTCAATTAATAACTTATCAGAAAGTATATTATCCTGAATCTCTAAAACCCAAAACTTAATTGATGTGTTGAGATAAAACAAAAGCACCAGATCACCTGTAAAAAGTGCTGTAGAAATGTCATTTCTGAGTAAAGGGAATTTTAGGTCTTTATTAGGTGACTGAAATTCAAATTTCTTACAGCGCAGATGAGGGTCTAGCAAAGTTGGCATGTCGGAAATGAGCCAAGTTAAGATCCCTCATTGACTGCCCCATATTTCACTAAAGACTTTCCCAGTGGAAGAGCCCGTAGAGGCGAACCATGTCAAGACACACATGTTAACAGAGGAGGACGAGGGGAAGAGGAGGTGAACTGCAGGGATGTAAAATTAAACTCTAAACAAATCAGCAATTTTTCACAACTAAGTACACACACATACAAACGTGCACGCAACCAAACAGAGTACAAACACCCCATTAAAAAACATCTGGAAACTGTGCTGCATCGGTCGTATTGGTTAGGCTTAGCTTGCAGAGGCATGGTGGTGTGTGACAGGAGGGTGGGACATAAATTAGGAAGAGCTCTGTTGTTCAGTCATTAAACACCCAGGGGGAGGAGCCAGGCTGTCATGATGTGTGCCACAGCTCATTAGCAGCCTGGAGGAATGAGTCTGGGAACCAGAAATACTATAACTTGGAGGAGGACATATTCTCACTGGCCACTCTCACCTGTTCAACTGCTCGTTAATGCAAACATCCAGTGAGCCAATAACGAGGCAGCAAGTCAATACATTTAGGCATGTAGCCATGATCAAGACAATCTGCTGAAGTTCAACCAAGCATCAGAATGGGGAAGAAAGGTGCTATCATTGACTTTGAACGTGGCGTGGTTGTTGCTGTCAGATGTGCTGGTTTAAGTATTTCAGAAAATGCTATTCTACTGGGATATGGCATACAACCATCTCTAGGGTTTACAGACAATGGTCAGAAAAAGAGAAAATAACCATTGAGCGTCAGTCCTATGGACGAAAGTGCCTTGTTGATGGCAACGGTCAGAAGAGAATGGCCAGACTGCTACGAGCTGATAGATAGGCAACAGTAACTCAAATAACCACTTGTTACAACCAAGGTATGCAGAAGAGCATCTCTGAAGGCACAACATATTGAACCTTGAAGCAAATGAGCTAGAGCAGCAGAAGACCACAACGGGTGGTCTAAGAACAGGAAACTGAGGCTATAATTTGCATGGCCCAATCCAAATTGGAAAATAGAAGTTTGGAAAAATGTTGCCTGGTCTGATGAGTCTCCATTTCTGCTGCAACATTCAGATTCTCAAAATTTGGCATAAACAACATGAATGAAAGCCTTCCTGCCTTGTATCAAAGGTTCAGGCTGGTGGTGGTGTAATGATATGGGGGATATTATCTTGGCCCAATTTGGGCCCATTACTACCAGTTGAGCATTGATTAAATGCCACAGCCTACCTGAGTATTGTTGCTGACCATGTCCATTCTTTTATGACCACAGTGTACCCATCTTCTAATGGATTCTTCCAGCAGGAGAACATGTTAGAAAGCTCACATCATCTCAAACTGGTTTCTTGCACATGACAATAGGTTCACTGTATTCGAATGGCCTCCACATTCAGATCTCAATCCAATCGAGCATGTTTGGGATGTGGTGGAACAGGTAGTTCGCAACATGGATGTGCAGCCGACCAATCTGCACCAACTGCATGATGTAATAATGTCAGTAAATACCAAGGAATGTTTCCAGCACCTTGTTGATTCCATGCCACAAAGAATTAAGGCAGTTCTCAAGGCAAAAGCGGCTCCAACCCGGTATTAGCAAGGTGTACTTAATGAAGTTGCCGGTGACTGTATGTCACACCTTATATGAACATATTACATAGGTTGCTAATGTTGGATTTATGTTAATACAGGCTCAATATAAAATAGTATGTAGCTAAAGCTAAATATGTGTGCCATGTTCCCCATTTTCTTCATTATCTGTGTTTCTAAGCTTCTCACAGACAATCTGAACAAAAACTGTATCAAATGTATTTGTGTTCGTTCAAGAGGAAGTGAATCTAATATAGATTAGTCATTTTTTCTTCCAGTTTAGAGAGTGATCTGCTGAAATCTGCAGTTAACCCTTGAAATGTATTGAACTTAAACATGTTGGTTGGGGTGTTAACGATTTTGTCAGGGGATTGTCCAAAATTGTAAACATACAGGTACATAGGAAGTCAGGAAGTAAAAGCATTGTACCCACTCATTTTGGCATTAATTAGGAACTTCCCAACACTTGCGAACTCACCCGAACCCAGAAAAGTTCCATACTTACTTGTACTTTTTACAACTCTGCATATAAACACACAAACACATGCATATATGCAGTTTTTGTGTTTGTGTTTTGCTTCACAATATGTTGTTCAGTGTCATACAATGTAACCTCTCAAATACATAGTTATTTAGGCCCAAAATGCTAATTTGGGCAGTATGAATAACTGCTTTCAAGGTAAGGAGAAAAACATCTGAATATGCAACATTTATGAACAATGTTTTTAGACCTGACCCCATTTCATTTAAACAGTGTCCTTTTTATTGTAACACAGAAGCCATTCAATCTGCATTCCTGAGATTAGATTAACCTTAAAGTTATGCCTGAAGTATTAACTACCAGAGCTCATCTTACACCTATTAAATCAAACAAATGGAAGATACACGCTGTGCTGCCGGGTTGATACGCATGAACACAAACAGATTATCCATTGGGGACAAGCATTGTTAAGTGATATGTTTGGCTGAGGTGTAGTAGGTAACAACAAGAAGCAGCAAAGACCAGCTAGGCTAAAGGATGCCATGGTGATGAGTGGATGGTATCTGGAGGACAAACCTCTGCATGTGTCCGAAATTGCACTCTGTCCCGTTTAGTGCACTACTTTCATACAGGGCTGAATGACCAGTGGTTGAAAGTAGTGCAAAATATGGAATATGGTTGCATTTAGGACTCATTAAGTCCCCCTTTTCAACAGCTAATTGAAACCAAATGGAAAGATGGATGGAAAATCACAACAATGTCATTGTTATTGTACATAATCGACCTGTGAATAATGATGACTAACAGGGATTCAAAAGAAAAACCTCCATTATTTACAGTAACGCTTTCAAACTAACTGTTTAGCTACTGCTGCATTGAATTACAGGAATTTTTTAAATACACAGTTCCTCCATTATGGTATGTTCATGATTTAAATACAAACTTCTGTAATATTATGATGGTACCACAGATACTTAATATCAGCTATTGCTATCTGTACACTGAATTTTGATATTTTGAGAAACAAAGTTTAGCACATACCTAGAAATGCTTCAGTGGCAATGTCTGCAATGAAAGCACAAAGCCTTGAAACATACAACAGTTTAATCTACCTCGAAAGAAATACTTCTTCCAACTTTTTGAATAAAATAACTACTAGCTAGTTCGTTTGCTAGCAAGGTATTGAGCTGGAATTCCTGGTGACAATGAATCTTCACCATGCAATGAATTGCTCGCAACATTCCTTATCTTGATGGTATCCTAAAGGCATGTTGGCTAAAGGCTGATTTTCAACAACTGAACTGATGACATAGCTGGCTAGCGAGTTAATAGTTAATACCAAACCTGTAATACCATTGTTAGGTAGCAGCTACTAACAGTTATGTAGCTAGCTAGCTATAGTGGATACTTTATGTGTATTGCACTGGTTAGCACCATCTCTTTTAATTGTATTTTTTTCACAAAAGAGGTTAGTATAGTAAACTCTATCCTGTTATTATCAAAAGTACCTAGCACGTTAGATAAATGTAAAATGAGGCTTGCTCATGAAAGAGTGCCAATATTAATGGCATTATGTACATATTTATATTTGCAGGTAAACTTTGGCAATTTTTATCTGGAGAGATATGACCAACTTGCCATGCTGAGAGTAAAACATGTACCTGACCTATTTGACCGTCTGATGAGTAAGGAAAAGTGAATGTGTCCTTTTGTGTATTAAAAAGGGCTACTGTTTTAATCGCTACATGAATCAAGGCATTGCTGACAAGCTGCCTGTACTTATTATCCAGATGTGTTATGCCTAAAACGCCATTATTAGTAAATGGTGCTTATTTGCTGTACTGATATTTTGGATTCTGGGCCATGATCAAAGGCTGACAATCAGGGTTTGAAATTACTTATAACTCATGGGGGGGGGGGGGGGG